>PVKS010044499.1:0-14296 GCA_004027875.1 Aplodontia rufa
AATGAATTGAAAGAGTTCATAGTTAAAATGATCAATGAACTAAAAGAAAATCCAAGGAGAAAATAATAGAGATGATAGTGGAAATGAAAGAATATTTCCAAAAGGAGATTAGGATCCTTAAAAAGACCAAAACAGAAACCCTGAAAATTAAAGACTAAAACAAATCACATTAAAAATTCAGTTGAAGCATTTCCAATAGATTAGACCACATAGAAGACAGATTTTAAGACCTCAAAACACAGTCAGCAATAAGAAAAATAATGGCAAGAGATCATGACTAGAGAATCCAAGAAATCTGGGGTAATATTGAGAGATCAAATCTAAAATCAGAGTCTCAGAAGAAGGCATTGAAATAAAAACTAAAGAAAAGCACAATCTATTCAATGAAATAGTATCAAAAAAACTTTCCAAACCTAAGAAATGATATGGAAATCCAAATACAGGAAGCATTTAGAACTCAAACTAAACAAGATGGAAAAAAATCCTCTTCAAGGCACACTATAATTAAAATGTCCAGTTTACAGAAAAAGGATAGACTTATAAAAGCCACAAGAGAACAGCAGATCACATTTAGAGATAAGCCAATTAGACTTTTCAGTGATCTCTCAGTCCAGTTCCTTATAGCCAGGAGAGTTTAGAAAACTATGTTTCAAGCCCTAAAAGACAATGGTTTCTAACCAAGATTGCTATATGAAGCAAACCTATCCTTCACAACTGAAGATGAAATAAAAACCTTCAAAGATAAGCAGAAACTAAAATAATTTATGAATACTAAGAAAGAACTACAGTAAGTGCTTAATGAATATTATATGCACAGGAAATGAAAAATCAAACATTGGGGCCAAGGAATGGATGGATCTCATTAGAAAAGTAGCAAAGTTAAGGAGAATCAAGTCTGAATTAAATAATAATCATCTGACTATAATAATATTGAACATAAAGTACCTCAACTCTCCAATTAAAAGTCATAGACTAGCAGAGTGGATTAAAAAACAAGGCCCAACCATATATTGTTTACAAGAGACTCACCTTTCAAGCAAAATCATCAAGTCTGAAGGTTAAAGGATGGAAAAAGATATACCATGCAAATACAGGTCAAAAGCATAGAGGGGTAGTTACTCTCATACCTGACAAAATAAATATCTAAGAAAAATTTAAAAGATGGTCATATCATACAGATTAAGGAAACTGTCCAACAATGAGCTATAATGATTGCAAATATTTATTCCCCAAATGTCAAAGCACCTACTTACATAAATCAATCGCTAATCAAAGTACTCAGACCTCAATACAATAATACTGGGTAGTTTCAAAACACCTCACTCACCAATAGATAGATCATCCAGACACAAACAAAGAAAAGGCACTTCAGATCTAAAAAATACTGTTAATCAAATGAACCTAGAAGACATCTATAGAATATTTAATCCATTAACAACAAATTCACTGCTTCACTTGGAACTTTCTCCAAAATTGACCATATTTTAGAATACAAAGCAATTATAGCAAATACAAAAAAATTGAGGTCAGAAAAATTGAAATTTTTATTAGATAAAAATGGAATTAAATTAAAAATCAATAACAATTTAACAAGCTATTTTGAGAAGTGGAGACTGAACAATGTGCTTTTGAATGAGGAATGGGTCATAGAAGAAATCAGGGATACATGAAAACAAATCTTTGATATAAAGGTACAACATATCAAAATATCTGAGGCAGAATGAAGGCTGTTATAAGCGGAAAGTCTATAGCATTGTGTGTCTACAATAAAAAAAGGAAGATCCTAAATAAGTAATCTAACGTTACATACATCTCATGTCCTTGGAAAAGCAAGAACAAGCTATTCTAAAATAAATAGAAGAGAAGAAATATTCAAAATCAGAGCCAAAATAAGCTGAGAATAAATAAAAATATAGAGAATCAGTGGAACAAAGAGATAGCTCTTTGAAAAAATAAACAAGATTGATAAACCCTTAGCCAAACTAACCAAAAAAAATTTTTAAAAACCCCACAAACCAAAAAAGAGACGATCCAAGTCAACAAAATTAAGAATGAAAAAGGAGATCTCACCACAGATATTTCTGAATTCCAGAGGATGATTAGAAACTATTTTGAAAACTTATATTTCAATTATTGCAAGATATAGAACAAAGATGCAAAAATCCTTAATAAAATATTACAAATCTACATTGTAAAACACATTAAAATGATTATACATCATGATCAAGTTTTTCTCATCCGAGGTATGCATGCTGATTCAACCTGTAAATCAATAAGTGTAATTCAAAACAAAAATGCATGATCATCGAAATTGATGCAGAAAAAATCTTCAACAAAATCTAGTACCCATTGATGTCAGGAAAACTGAAGAAACAGGGATGTAAAAAATTACCTCACCATCATAAAGGTCATATGTGGCAAACGCAAAGCCAACATCATACTGAATGCAGAAAAACTGGGGAGAATGGTGGAATGGAAGAAGGAGATTGAGTGAAAAGGAGGATCAGAAAGGAGAGGAACTGTGGAATGAAACCGACCAATTTCTGCTATGTGCCTGTATGACTATATCATAATGAATTCTACTTTTATGTCTAACTATAATGCACAATTTAAAAAATGAGTTAATAGAAGGAAGACCAATAGAATAGAGGGATAGGATTGGGGGAGGGAAGGAAGGAGAGAAAGTGGCAGTACTGGGGTTTGAAATAGAGCAAATTGTTCTATCTATATATGGATATGTCAAAATGAACCCCTCCCAATTTTGTATAAATATTATAAAATGAGGCAAAACATGGATGAGGTTAACATGAATTATTATGTTTATTTTTAACACTTAAAATATTAGTGCGCTTGAAAAAATACCTTTACAAGCCTCGTTGTCACATTTATTCATTTTCTAGTGATAGTATAACAGTTCTCATGTACTGGGATTGATTATAATAACAGAAATTTATTCTTTCACAGTCTTGGAAGTCTAAAATGAAGGTGTTCATGGAGCCATGCATTTGTGAAGGTTCTAGGGGGGAATTCTTTCCAGCAACCCTTGGCATTCCTTGGTTTACACTTGTATCCCTCCAATCTCTGCCTCTGTAATCTCTTGCACGTCTCTGTGCATCTCTGTCTTTCTCTCTTTTCTTTCTCCTATAAAGACATTAACTATACTGGATTAAGGGCACACTGTACACTCATCTTAACAAATCATATGTACAATGACTCTATTTTCAAGTGAGGTCACATTCTGAGGTACTTAAAGTTAGGACTTCCACACATATTTTGAGGGAACACAATTCCCTCCACAACATCATACACATGCATCTCTGACATTCTTTTCCTTTCTACACATGTGTCACTAGATCTAAAGATATTAAATGACCCTTAGGGTGATCTAATTGCCTAATTTGACCATTATATCTTGCAATTGATATTGCCTTTTAGGAAACATTAGCAAAGTTGTTATAAATATAGCTTTTAGCTTTTCTAATGGCTTAGACATCCTTGAGCTATAGTGCTATCTGATTTCTGTACAGCTTCTTCAGTAGCGTTATCCCTGTCTGGTAGAGAGATTTCTTTTAGCTGTGTCATCTTCTACTTTTATTTACTTTTGAGAGAACTGACAAGTTATTGTCTTTCCTTCTAAATGTCCTTGAAGGACTGTGCTTAGTTATACTCTCCTGCCTTGTGTTTAAGACCAAGTTGGTCAAAATTGATCCTGTTTCTATCCGTTGCTAAGAGTCACTTAAGATTTTGCCACCATCATTCTTAGGGAACTTATGAAAACCTCTTTGTTCTTTTACCAGTTGTGCCATCTGCCAGGACAGATCAGGGTCTTGCCTACCACACATGACATCACTTGGAATTATCAGGGACATTTCCCTTCCCAGTAATCCTCCTTCTTGCAGAATATGCACTGTTTGGCTTTCTATTCTCTAGGGTACCTTGATCCCCCTGACTGGGAGGTTGTGTTGCTCAGAGTTGCAAAGCCTGTAGAGAAGTCCCATTGTCCCCTGAGTTTTGGCTGATCAAATAGGGAAAGGGCCAAAATATTGACTTTTTCCTTAGCCCTTTAACTATCCTAGCTTTGGTCTCCTGGTTTTAAACATCAGCAGGCCAGTTTCACCAGTCTTAAAGTGGGAGTACTACATTATACCTTAATGTCTACAGTTAACCCCATTTAATTAGGATCGGTAATTAGCATTATATCTTATCTGTCTGGTAGGTGATGGTGTGTCTTAACCCAGGTTTTTTTGCTTTTTGCTTTTCTGTCAGAAGTAGCACGTCTGCAACACATTAACAGGCAACAGCTATAAAATTTTACAAGGAATATACAAAATGAAATTTCAAGACTGAAAAACATATTTAATTTGCACAATAGCTTTGCATCAAGAAATAATTCATAATCTCAGACAT
This sequence comes from Aplodontia rufa, assembly GCA_004027875.1. NCBI lineage: Eukaryota > Metazoa > Chordata > Mammalia > Rodentia > Aplodontiidae > Aplodontia > Aplodontia rufa. The sequence goes on from PVKS010044499.1 coordinate 4,408, forward strand.
TTATTCATTTATCATAGCTATCTTTATAAGAAAATCTATTCTTCAAACATAATTTTAAATAAATCTAATTCTACTCTAGTTTTGGAGCAAGGTAGGAGGCTGACTTCCAACTCAAGCAAGGTGGGATTCTTGATAAATCTTGGGTAAAGTGTTTTATTTATAAAGCTAATCTTTGTCTCTTCTTATATTGTTTCCTGAGTTTATGCAAATATTAACTATCACAACACAACCTTGTATCTGAACCATGAATCCAACTTGTCTTTTGTGAAGACAAAAGTGGTAAAATGCTTCTGTGCTTTAAAATGTTAAATGTTTAAATAGATCAGGCTCTTATTATCTTTAAAAAATACATTTAAATTGCCACCCCAATGTAAATAATAAAATAAAATGTGTGTGTGTGTATATATATATATATATATATCTTATGGAAAACAGTTTACTTTTTCAGTTACAGCACATTGAATGACATAAATAGAACCCCCATTAAATTTCTTATTTTCTTACATAAATTTGAAGAAGACTTCCTACATAAAACTTTAAAGAATACCAACTTGGTAAAATATTCTCTCAAGATTTACATTTTAAAAATATATTTTATTCATATTTGAACAACATGAATGTACCTAATAACAAAGGGGTCAGTAATAGCATCACAATTATAGGTTTCCTTATATTGACCAGGTTTAACTTTTACAGTAAAATTACAGGTTTTCAGAGTTTAGCAGTACTAACAAAAATTTAAAGCATAGCTCTAAATCTCATATACATTTAAGAAACAGTGATAATGGTCAGAGAGAGACTTATTATCTGGTGTATAAATACATCTAATTTATATAACAAGTATGTAGATGAAGCAAACAGATAAAAGTCCCTACTCCACCTTTTCTCTAGCAACCCTGGTTATTTTTGCTCCTCTCTTTTGTAAAATGTTTAATTGACATATCATAATCATACACATTTAGGGAATATAGTGAAGTAATTTTATACATGTATGTAATACATAGTGATCACACCAGGGTTATTACTATTTCTATCTCTTTAAAATATTAATCATTGCCTTTATGGAGAGTCTTCAAACTCCCTTCATCTAGTATTTTATGACATATATAATAAAAAGTTATAAATTAAAGTAACTATAGTTCACACTAAACTAGGCCATGGTATAGTCTATACTCTATTGTGAAACACTAGAATTTATTCCTTCTTACTACATGTTTTGATATTCATTATCCAACTACCCTGCTTCTGTCCATCTGTCAGCCCAGAGATTCCTCTCCCTCCGGTTGACCATGAGAACATTCCTGTAGCTGAATTCAGTCATGGTACAGCTGCCAGAGGTTCATGTCCTGGCAAGAACACATAATCAATACATAGCATGGGACTTGGGTGTTGCTGAGTGGTACAGTGCTTGCCTGGCATACGTGAGGCCCTGGGTCCATCTGTAGCCTTAAAGATAAAATAGCAGCTACATATTCAAGAGTTTAGAGAACCATCATTTAAACCTTAAACTATGCTTTTTGCAATAATTAGGGCTTTTTCATTTTCATTAAAAACTCATCAGAAGTTTAATTTTAAAAGGTTATTATAATTCTTATGAATTCAGGATGACTATTATTATGCTAAATATACTGATAGCTTAAATTTTAAGTAGATTTTCTTAATATATATTTTCTATATGTTGAAAAGTCTCCTTTTCTAAGAATGGGATGAAAATACATATTGGAGGAAGATAAATTGCATTAAATAAACATGAATTGTAATATTCAGTGTTTCATTTAAGGATTTTGGGGGGACACTAGGGATTGAACCCAAGGGGAAGCTACATTCCCAGCCTGAGCTATATCCCCAGCCCTTTTTATTTTTTATTTTGAGACAGGATCTTACTATGTTATTTATATCCTCACTACATTGTTGAGGCTGGCCTCTGATTTGTGATCCTCCTATCCTATCCTCATGAGTTGCTGGAATTATAGGCATGTACCACCATACTTGTCTTACTTTTTCTTCTTTTATTTAATACTTACAAAAATATAAACCAGTAAGTTCCTAGAATAGAATAAAATAGTTTCTGTAAATCATTTACAATTCTACTTCTTTTATGTGTGTGTATGACTGTGTGAGAGAGAGAGAATCAATTTTATTTAGTTTTTCATGTGCCTTTCATTGCTCCGACACTTCATTTTGTATGTGGTGCTGAGGTTCAAACCAGCATCCTCGTGCATGCCAGGAAAGTGCCATAACCACTGAGCCACTGCTCCAGCCCCACAACTATATTTCTTAATAATGTTCAAACAATTAAACAAAATAGAAAACTGGTTTTATGAGAATAAGTGTAGTTAATAATATTCTGAAAGGAACATGAAAAAGTTACAGTGCCTGGTAAAGCTGCAAAGGCAGTTATAAAGATTTATATTACAAAAATGACCAAAAAATGGAAATATAGGACATGGGAAACAATTTTTAAGCTGCAACAATGCTTTATTTATTTTCTTTATTTTAAAAAGACTAAAAATGTTAACACCTTAGCACTCCTCTGGGGAAAGGTTTGAAATGTTTAATAATTTTAAATAATAATAATAATAATAATTAGATGCATATTTTAAAGAACCTAGTTAGCTAATAGTGACTAGGAAGCTCATATGACCCCTGTATTTGTAGTAAGGAGAAATTGCTCTGTGGGGAGAAAACCTGCAGTTAAATGTAAGGGAAAGTTGTAAGTATTTGATTCGAAATAAGACCAGTTTGGTGTTAGAAGGATAGAAAGATTCACCTGAGAGGCTTCTCGTGGCTTGCATGATCGTTTGCATAGAAAGAGGTCATTTCTAGTCTAGGACGCTAGAGTGGTCTAACAGGGTCCCTGTACATTTGTGCCTGCTAGGGATTCTGACTGACCTACTTTTATGGATAATGAGTGCATGACTCAGACACAGCTCAGGGTCTCCAAGCCTCCCTCCCCAGAATAACCTGCTGGAAATGGAACTTTTTCAACATTCCTACAAACCTATATGTCTACAAGGTCTTATATGTTTGTCATGTCTGATGCCACCAATTCCAGGTCCCATTGCCATCATAGACCTTGATGAGGGCTTGTGAGGTTATACAGAGCCAGAATTCAACCTCAGCAAACAAGGTGCCAGGTCCTTTCCCTTTCCTTGAGAATACACCCATGACTGTGCTTACAATGGTCTACAATCTTCATTCCACATATTCTGCCTGTGAGCTGTGAGACATATATAATCTTGAAGTGATCTCCAGCAAAACTCAGGCTCATTATGGTTACACAATAAAATAATGCTGAAATAAATCATGGAAATTTTCCTGTTTCCAGGTGCATCAGAACCCAAATCAGAAGTGAGGGATTCAGGACCCTTAGCCAATGTGTGCTGGTCTGTTAACCTGAGGTGTAAGGAGGGAGAACAGATGATGTAAAGGGATAAAGTCATGTGAACAGAAGGAAGGAGTGGGGAAACATTTGTCACCAGCTGCCAATCATAAAGGCCAATGTGAATTCTGACATAACAGAAGTCCTCTATAGAGCAATTTACAAGAAAATCACCTATCTGCTGAGGGAGAGAGACAGGAAGGACTTTTGAAAATAAAATAATAAACGCGAAACAGCATGTGAGAGATCTGTACATAACTTTGCAGATTCCCTATGTGATCACTGTCCATGACCCTCTGCAATTTTCACTGGATTATCCTTCCATCTTTATCTTTAAAAATCTGACCAAACTTTGATGGTCCTGCTCAAAATTACGACTTCTCCCAATTAACTATCTTAAGCATCCCTTTCCTTGCCTTTATTTTGGAACTGTTTTTATTTTTCACATTTATTTCTCTGTTAGTATATCTATTCATCCCTTATACAGGAAACATGAGTTTTCTCATTCAGCCTTTAAGCTTCATGGAAACAATGACTGAGGCTTATTTAGTTCTCTATCCCTGGTTTCTTATCCCTGACTTTACAAAGTCAACAAGAGTTAATTAAATCGAAGTGCTTCATATGTTAATGATGGTAGGATTGGGACGGGTGGCAGGCAGAAATCTAAATATGTAAAAAAGTAAAAATCATAAGTCACATTCACCAAAAATGCAGCTTAAATTTTTTATGTGGTGCAGTCGTGGAAGCCATGTTGACTAGAGAACCGAGTTCAGCTTTATGAAAAAGATATCTGCAACAAAATTTGAATGGAACGTAGCGGAGGCCTAAAAGGCACAGCTGTAGAAGAAAGATGGCATTTTATTTACACAGGACAGATACTGATTCAGGTTATTCTGAGGTAATTAACAGAAAATAATGTGAAATTTAATTACAGTCTTGGGTCACTTAATTATGGGGATATGTGCTTTAACATGTGTTCTTAGGCAACTGTATCTTTGTGGGAAAAAATACAGAGTCACTTATACGAACCTAGATAGTACAGGTCAATGCTCAACATGTCCTCTTGATGCAATTAAGAAATGTAAATAGAAGAAGCATGAGGAGGCTTCTGAATTAACATGGCATGCTATTTTACAGAAAACTTTTTAATAAGTAAAAGGAGCATGTTCTAAAATAATGATAAAAAGCATAATATAGCAAATATAAACCAGTAACATAGCTATTATCTCTATCAAGCATCATGTACTGAACATGCTTACAAGTGCTGTACCTTTGTAACTATCAGCGCCATATGTTTGTTTATGCCACACAAAAAAATTGAGTACTGTGTTGTGCTGTGATGTTACCAAGGCTATGTCGCCAATCTGAAGGAATTTTATCATCATTTTATATGGTCCATCATTGATTGAAACATCACTATGGGGCACATACCTTTACTTTTTAAGAAGGACACTATAATTTTGCTCAAAAGGCAATGAGCATCATGTTTTAGAAGACAGGAGGCAGGGAGTGTGGTCATCGGCACCCAAAGAGGGTGCTATGCCATTCAGCACTCTGAATTCAAAGGTCAAATTTCCAGAAAGGGTCTCTGAGTGGATCCTATGAATTAGACATTTTTGCCTTTGGTAAAGAAGGGTTGAGAAGGTAGTGCGGCCATTGGGGGAATTGTAAACTGTGCTGCTTCCCCCGTGTGGCGTCTACAACAAGTAGTTTTGGATCAACTTCTCCAAGATAAAAGGAAACAAGTAAACAAGATCAGGTCCCATAGGCTCCATATAGTCCCAGTCTCTTTGAAGCTTGATCCCCTCCTTCCCACCTTTGTACTAATAGATCTAGGAAGCATGAAAGAATTAATCAAGCTCCTTTGCACCACCTTTTTACGAGCCACCCACCTGTACTGGGAACAAAATAGGTTTGCTGCTTTTATTTTTATTTTCTGATGCCAAGGTTCGAACCTAGGGTGCTGGGCATTCTCTGCCACAAAGCTACGTCTCCAGCCCAGAATGCTGTCTTTTGAATAGTGACAATGCTTTACAAAGTATTTATAGTGGTGACAACCATAGCATATTTAAACTATCTTATTGCCAATAATTTATTTTGAGGTCTTTCTATTTAAAGTAGTTTCAAGGTAAGTTGATTTAATTTTGTTTTACACATACACATTGTCATGTTGGAAGGTCCCCAGGGCATTCTTTTTGAGTCATTTACTGATTGTAGCAGATCTGTGAGAGAAATTGGTGTGTAATTGCTTTAAACACTTCAGGGTATGTTTTGTATTTTAAAAAGCTAATTATATCACCACAAGAGGTAGATTTCCTAGTTGGCTAAACAATGACAGGAAACAGGGAACACTGATTAAATGATACAGACGATCTCGGTTGCATTAAAATGCAGCATTCTTGATTGGTGCTGTTCTAAGTCCTCAGGTATACCCCACAGATACTGCAGGTAACATGTAATGCTGCTATCCAGCAAGTCTCCCTTTGAATTGCAGTGATACCAAGCTCTTCTGGACCATCGCAGAGACCTGATGACTTCTGCCCTCTCTTCTTGCTGCTAGCTTAAAAGAAAAATAAAAAAGCCCCTTTTTCCATCTGAGAAACCTTCCCAACTATGCATATTTTCTTCTGGGTACAGAAACCTTTCTCTCTTTTTTCAGATTCAGACTTGTTTGTGTTTTGATAGACACCAGCAGATGTGGAAGCTAGTTGGAAACCAACAATCTCACTGTGATCTCTGCACTGAAGAGGAAATATTCGGTCAAACAACCTTGAGAGTAAATTAACTGACTGTTCTGCTCTCTGTTTAGGTCTGGTTCTGTGACATTGCTCTCGGTTTGTGGCACTCCTCCTACTCTTTCACTATAGTTTATTGTAGGACCGCCCCATTCCCTGTAACCATGGCAACTCCCACCAAAAGTTTCCAGCCCTACCTTAGCCTGTCACTCTACTGGAGCCACCCTAAGCTTAATCCCATCTGTTAGCAACCCTCACTGGCCTTGTAACCTGACATTTTGAACCACTCCCCTGCCCTGTAAAACCTGAAAATCCCAGCAGTCATACAATAATGAGACTCCCTTGTTCTTGGCCCAGACTTTCCAAGAGTGGTAACTAGCTGGTTCCCCGCAACCCCCACCACGTAGAACTAAAATCAGAATTCTCCTAGTTCTCTGAGTGCTCATTCTGACCCTTTTGTCCCCAGCAGCAGGAGGACTCTGCTGGAGAGCAGGAGAAAGGCAGGCCTCTGGATGGTATTGAGACAGTTTTAGAGGAGATAGTAAAATGGCTAGGTAGTCAGGACCAGGGGCCCCATTCAACCACACCTAGAAGCTAACCCTAGAGAGCCAATAACGGATCTGCTCGATCTGCTCAGGGCCTTCATATGCAAATAACCACGAGTCTCATCTGTGGGAGCAATTCCTTTGTCCCAGAGTGGGGAAAACTTAGAAGTGGGGGTGGATACCCGATGGGACCTTGGAAAGAATTGCTACCTGTTTTTCATAGATTTTAATCAATGACTTCGGTGCTTAGTTTCAATGCCTGTTTTGCATAGATTTCAACCAATGATGTAGGTGCATTTCTCAATGCCTGTTTTGCATGAATGTTAATTATGCTCATACCCCATATCAATATAACGCCTGGCCTGACCACCATTAGAGGGTGTCCTGCTTCCAGGTGCCCCTCCGCCTTGTGGAGTCTCTGCTCACCTTTCTTAAATAAATCCTACTCCTTTTTCTCTTCCTCCCATGGTTGTCCATGGATTTTATTCTTCAAATTTGTGAGACAAGAACCCAGAACATTGGTGCCAAATTCCCGGGGTGAATTTCCACATCAAGAGCTGCAACACCCAGCTTTTAGCTGGAGAACTGCTAACACTATTTCAGCTGCAGAAGCCTGCAGCCAGCCCAAATTCCCATTTTTAACTGGGAATAGTTGCAAACACTAGAAGCAGGCTATTTTGGCTGCTGGAATCTGTATTTGGCCCAGACTCCATTTGCCAGAGAGAGCAGAGAATCTGGCCTCATCTCAAAAACCCCACATCAGAATTCCTGGACTCTCCTTTGCCCTGGTATTCTGACCCCCACTCCAGACAGGACCACTTCGCTTGGACTCCAAGGAGGAGTGGATCTATTCACCTGCCAGCTCGTCTGGACTCCGTAGCCCCAGGAATATTCTGCTAGTCAGGCCCAGACAGTAGGTGCATAGAGGAGCTGTTCCTCTGCTCCCAGGAGTCTCCCCAAGAAACTGGTTTGATGGTGGGTGTTTGAGAGGACACATCAGGGGAGGCTCTATAAGGGTCTCCATCAGGAGGAAGTTCACCAGTGAATTCAATAGGCTTAGGATCTCCCTGAGCCCAGAGGGAATAATACTAAGCTCTGGTGCGATGTGTGAGTGAGAATGTGGCCTGCAGAATCGTAGCTCTGGAGTCCCCCTGTGTTTCTCCTTGCTAACAATGCAGTAAACTTTTGTCCTTTTCCTGAAAACCATGTCCTTGTAAGTGAATTGGCATTGGGAACAAGGACTGGGATTTTGATAATAGATTTGCCACCCCAGATGGGACCCACTCTGGCTTTCTTAGGCAGGCCCAGCTCTCTAAGCAACCCCACTTCAATTCTGAGGATGTAAGAATAACCTGAGCCAGTGCTGGAGAGTTAAGAGATGGTGAGTTTGCCTCAGGCGGAACCAGAGAAGCTATTTCCATAAATAAAGCAGGGACTGAGGGACTGTCTCAGCAGCTGCTGAGGCCCATTTAGCTTCAAGCATCTTCCACCTTCTCTCTCTGAACTGAATGGATTGTTCCATACTGGTCTACTTTGGGAAAAAGGACACAAAACTCAATGAAGTCTGACTCCCTTGGCCATCTTGTTGCAGGGACAGGTGAGGCAGATACCGAAGAAAATTATGGAAGCAGTTTTATTTAAAGCTGTGCAGCTTGGTCTGGGGGACTCAACTCTGACCCTGAGCATGAAAATTTTTGCAGCTTTATATTCAGTGACAGTGGGAGGTTACACAATATTTAATTTTTTTTCCTCCTTTTGACAAGTCATACACTGGTTTCACAGGTTTTTACCAAAGAGAGCAGAAATAACATCTTTTGCACAAAGTGTTCTTCTCTGGTGTGAAGACTCATCCCATAACTCAAACCTTTGTAAGATAAGCACAGCACAGAGCAATATCTCAAAGGAAGTTAAAAACCACAGCCAGCCTCTGTGCAAGTCTTACAAACACCCTGGCAAAGGTTTTGTTAACAGAGCCAGTTTAGCTAGTTTAAAGCTATATTGTCACCATAATTTGGGGCAGGGTCCTGAAACCCATTCCTCAGCCTCCTTCATTCTGGCAAGCCCTCTGGTGTGCATCCCGAGACCCTCCACTCCACACATCTGGTTCCTCTTTGTGGGAACATCTGGTACCCCTTCTTGGGAACGTCTGGCTCTCTTTGTGGGGACATCTATGGTGCCACTTGTGTAAGAGTCATGATTAAGCAGAACTTGAAAACCTAAGGCTATTTACTTTTGTCTGGTCTGTTCTAGATTCTCGTCTGTTTGTTGGCCTTGGATTCAAGAATTCCCTCTGATTTTCTGTGTGTTTTGTTGTGTGTATTTTATTTCATGTCTCACAGTATCAAAATTGGCATATAGATAAATGAGTGGTCATAAATTTAAAAAATTGGATCCAAATGACTTTTAGTTCATGTGACTTAAATGTGTAAAAGCAGGTTCAATTTAAATTGATTAAACATGTGAGTAAAGGTGTTCTAGACCATGTTTTTTTTTTTCCAGGTGGTCAATCAATAGTGTTTCTTGAAATATTTAAAGTGTAATGTTCATCAACTTCTAGGACTTTTTTCCGCTTTTCTTTCTTCAGCAGGGGAGAAATGGCCTGTGCTATTCAGCTACATTTGTCTGATATCTTGATTTTATGAGTAACCTAAAAGTTCACTGTTAAAAAAAAGGGTAACTTACTTTTGTTAAGTAATGGATTAGTCTTCATGCATGTTAACTGAGACATCTGCTGCTAACTGTAAATTCAAATGCTCTTGGCTTCTTGCATTCTAAAAGATGCTATATTTGTGTCTATTAAATGTATTTTTATAAATTTTTATAAGTTGTTGGTAAATGGGAAAACAGTTTTAAGATTACTTTGTTTCTGGGCCTTCACTAAGAATAAGGTAAATAAGACTTAAAATTCTAGCAGGTGTAATTCAATCTACAAAAGCTACAAAAGGTTTCAGTTGTATTTCAATCGAAAGTACTGTAAATAACAAAGTATTTGATTTTATTAAAATGAATAATTTAAAAAATTCAAATTTTATAAGGATGTAGATTTTAAAGGGGTCAAGAAATAAAAAGGTATAACAAAGAAGTAAGTATAGAAATATGCTTTGGGATGAAAAAGTATTTTGTATGTTAAAATAAATAAGTTATAAAATGTCTAAGTAAGTTACAGATGTTTATATAGGGTAAATCTCAAAAGTCTGTGTATAATTAAGTTAAATATAACTGACACA
>PVKS010044500.1:0-14291 GCA_004027875.1 Aplodontia rufa
CTTTAAAAGTCAGACCTTATTCAAAGCTGAATTGAGAAGAAATTCATAATTATAAACCAAATGCAAAGAAGTAGTTCTACTTTTGTACAATTTAGTCATATGACCTTAGAGGAATGTTTGATTAAAAGGTGCTCAAAACTTTCTGAATGTAAGTTAGGACAAACAATTACAGAATAAATACTAAACAATAAAATTATAAATTTGTAGCTTAAATATATAGAGAATTAAATTTTAGGTTTGTAAGTGAAAATATCTGAAATAGACTAAACATATTTTTGGCTTAGAAGAAAAATGGGGACCTTGCAGAAATTTTTTTTCTTTAACTGCAAAGGTTGTGGTGTGTTCTTTCATTTAGTTATGAATATGGCATTTTATAAATATGAATATGATATACTAGTTTTTAATATATTTTGATGGTCTCAAAAAACTACAATAAAATAGTATTAACTATAGCAGTTGAAAAGTACTTGCAACTAAATTGTACACAGGCAAATTAAGACATTTCCCATCTACTTCAAGGAAGAGAATTTAGAGTACTAAGAAGCTAAAATCAATTTTCCATATATTTCTGGTTGCACTGGCATTGTCAAGATACTTTTTAACATTGAATCCCCCAGTGATAATATATAATTTTGGGAAAGGGAAGCCATCTAAAAACTATTGAAACATTCTTCTCCAAGGTTTTATTATAAGATGACAGCAAATGAATTGTTTTTTGGAACAATTATCAACCTTCAGATTTACTTCAAGGACTGCATCTCCTAAAGCTCAATTTGAAACTCCCATGTAAGAAAGAAGTAGAGAGTAAAGAGGTTGTTTGTGAATTAAGAACTTAATCACAGTGTGTCAAACACAGGACCCACTTAGAATGCCACTGAAATGACATTTTCAAATTGTGTGTATATGACACACGTGATAGGTGAAAATTTTAATGCTTTATACTAACAGCAACAAAAACATGTGTCTTTAAATGTGGGTAAAAATTCATTCCTAATTAAAAGATTAAATGGCTTTGCTTTCTGTTTTCAGAAACTGCATAGTTGATTCTTCTCTGAAAATCAGGACAAAATGAATGGCATTACCATATTTAATACTGTTTTTAAAATGTGCTTACATTTTCTGTCCATATTGATAGCACACATTTGTGGATGTCTGACTCCACCGTGTGGTACATTGACAGTTTTGCTACTAAATTTTATTCTGTTAATAAAGCTGCCTTTCCTTGCTTTTTAAGATTGATTGAGATCCTTAGGTATACGACTTCTCAGAATTAAGGAAGTATATGTCATGCTATAACTTCCTGATGATTATACTCTTACTATAGCTACAAGTTGATGTAGACCAAAATTCTATAGGATAGAAAAGAGATTCTCACTTTTTTAACATGATAAGGATCGGATATCTGGCATACTTAAAAAACTGTGCCCTCTGTTTCTGAATTGCATTGAAAAATATTTCACTTTTAAATACATGGATATGAGCTTATGGAAGCAAAGTTTAACCATTTAGACAATAAAACTACATAATGCAAGAATATCACTGCATTGGATGATCTATGAGTATTTTATTTCTAATAATAGCACAGAACCAAGCCATAGTCTTAAGTGGTATGATCGCAGCCTCGGCTGCTCAGTGCCACCTCACTTACTGAGTTTTATTAAATTACCAAATTAAAATGGTAATGTATTGATTTAAACAGAATAAGACACAAAAGCAAACATTTATAGATCTAGAACTGAAGAACTATATTAAAATACTATAATTAAAATGTAAAAATGTGTGTTTCTTTGAAACAATTTTAAAAATAAAATCACAAAATTATATAACTATAAATAAACAGTTACCATGAGTTTAGTTGTATATGTCTTGGTTTTCCAGAACTATACAGTGAAGCACAGAGTTTAAGTTTGGGGTCCTAAGATGCCAAAATTTTAAGTCCTCAGGTTGCATCAAGTTAATTTGTGAGTAGACTCACTCACCAGAAGTTTCATAAACTCTTCCTTACTCATGGCTGTGTCAAGATTTCAATGAGAGGAAGGAAGAGTGATAATCAAACTATTAATGATTTTTATTCCATTTCAGTTGTCTTCTCTTATGGTAAATGAATGAAGGTAGAAAATATATGTGAGGGGTATTTCACAAACTAATTTAGACCAATAGAATTTTTAAGATGCATATTTAAAGCTGAACTCAATGTGGTATTCTTATTTTCATTTTTTTCCTAATTTCATCCATGCTAATGTACTAATTGGCTTGGACATGCCTCTGAATCATTTTAAGGACGGCTGACAACTAGGCTTACATAACTACTCACATTGTCTCTTCTTGAAATAATAAATATATGCAGACACTTTTTTTTTTCTTTTGCAGCAATTTCCATTTGTTTTTAAGGGAGGGAACAGTGAGAGAGAGAGAGAGAGAGAGAGAAAGAGAGAATCAATTTTATTTAGTTTTTCATATGACCTTCATTGCTCAGATACTTTGTTGTATACATGGTGCTGGGGTTTGAACCCACATCCTCACACATGCCAGGCAAGCACTGTAACCACTGAGCCACAACTCCAGCCCTAGATTTCCATTTTTTAATGTAAGAATAGTATGTAATAACAACATAACATGGTAATCAATACATTACCATTGTTAAAATTACCCATGTCATTATGTGTTGGTGATGCACATTTTGCAACGGAGAATATGACCCTGTTATTTAGATCATTGCAAGAAGCAGGAAGTTGCCCAGCAGCAATTGTAAAATCATAACTACTCTATTTCGTTTATCTCACAAATAGTGGTTCCCATTATGTGTAATCACTACACAGTAGATTTATGTGCATGAATCAAGGAAGAAAAATAGACTGATTGAAAAAACAAATGAGGGCTGAAGTAGTGGCTCAGCTATTATGGAGCGTGCCTGGCAAGCACAAGGACCAAGGTTCCAACCACAGCACCACATACACAATTAAGTGTTGGAGCAATGAAAGCCACATGAAAAACTAAATAAAAGTTGACTCTCACTTCTCTCTCACTCTCTTTCTCTCTCCGTCACTGTCCCTCTATCTCTTAAAAGAATTATTGGGGGCTGGGACTGTAGTTTAGTGATAGAGTGCTTGACTAACACATGTAAAGCACGGGGTTTGATCCTCAGCACCACATAAAAATAAGTAATAAATTAAACAAAGTTATAAAGTCCATTTATGACAGAAAAAATTAAAACAAAAACTCAAATAATTATCAAAGGAGAAGACCTTAAAATAAAATTAGAAAATCAGTGCTATGTTTCTTTTTTATTCTTTGAATCATTTTATTTTATTTTGATATATTTGAGGTATTTTATTGGTTCTTTAGTTTATATATGATAGTAGAATTCATTTTACCATAATTATAAAAGCATGGATTGTAACATGTTCTAATTCCATTTCCAGGACCTCTGCTTTCACTCCCCTTCCCCCACCCCCTGGTCTCTTCCATTTACCCATAGTTGTTTTGTTTATTAATTTAGTGTCTTGTGGATGTACATTATGGTGTTCTTCATTGTAATATATTCATATATGTACAAAAATGTTATGTTAGAATCATTCCACTGACTTTCCTTATCCCATTCCTCTTCCATTCCCTTCTTTGTATACTTCACTGATCTTACTTCTATTCTTCCCTACCACCTTATTTTGGATTAGCTTCCACCTATCAGAGAAAATATTTTGTTTTGGGAATGGCTCTTTTCACTTAGTATGATAGTCTCCAGATCCATCCATTTGTCAGAAAATATTATAAAAGTCCTTCTTTATGGCTGAGGAATTGTGTACATTTACACCATTGTGTATATTTACACCACATTTTCTTTATCCACTCATCTGTTGAAGTGCACCTAGGTTGAATCAATAGCTGGATATTTTCATTTGCCATACTGGGCTTTTTGATATCGCAGAGTGTCAACTACAGACCTAATTTATTCCTTCCATTTCTTCATCCTCCTCCATTTAGAATCAGTAAGGAGAAAATAATTATTTTTTAAATTTTTACCAAAGGAAGCTGTTAATTTAAACTGATTACATTAATTTCAATCTGAAAAATTCAAAAATTAGGTCTTATGTTTATTGAAGAAGCTAAACCTTTAACTCACATTAAAATTACTTGATCATATTTAAATGTAAACATTCCAAAATATCAAAATCAATGGCTTAAAAAATAAAGACCTAAATGTAGGTTTCAGTCATTCAAATTGAATTTAAATAATAATTAAAAAGCCAAAGAAGAAGATGAGAAACTATATAGAGTTTTAGACCCAAATGGAGATCAGCATATAGTCATGGTATATTTTCTTATTTATAAAAGTAGATACAACAGTAAATCCTGTGCAGTTAAGTTCAAATCTGTCCTAACACTACGTACTACCCTGTGTGTTACTATATAGAAGTGATTACTTGCCAATTTAGAATGGCTGTTTTTATTTTGACATGTTTAATTATGCAGAAAATAATCATAAGCAAGAGTTAGAGAACATGTAAAGTATTAGATGCATGCCAGTCATCATGGACTATGCTTACAAAAACTATATCATATTTTCAGAGAAATTATTGTAAATGAATGTACATTCTATATTATAAGCTCAGAAGGAAATATCCTAAGTCTATAATTAAATTATGGTGTCTTATTATGAAAATATCTCCATAAATTCTAAATAATTTTGAAACTGGCAGCTTCATAATAGAGTCACAGGGAAAATTCTCACAGTATTCTGAATATTTTGAGGCAGTTTATATTCAATATATTTTCTCATACAAAAGGACTTTTATTCCAAAAGTAACTCCCAGAAAACTATGAATCCAAAATGCACATCCAGTAACACTGGTCATGCCAGAATTTTTTTCATGTTGTTTTAGCTTTTTTTAAAATTTTTATATATAATTTGATTTTTAGTTGTTTTCCTTATCTATCCTCATTCCCTTCTATTAATGTACAGCTACAAGAGAGCTGGGGCACCTAGCAGTTGCTCAATAAAAATTTAGAAAATTCATTGAATTCCCCAAGGGTTTAGTCACTAATTTTGTGCCAAAAAATGCAATACATAGTGTAAAAGTTTTAAAGGGTAGACAAGTCCAAAATTGTCCTTGCTATCTTGCATCTCATATAAGATCACAGAAGAAAGATCAATATTAAGAAGTTGGCCATCCAAGTTTATCATAACCTATTAAAATCATTTTTATAATAGAACTTAATATCATGATATCTTGTCATAGTTACTTATGACACTGCCAAATTTTGGAGCTTTGGAAGCACTTCCAAAATATTGTAAATATACAAAATTTAATTTTTCACATGAAAAGTAATGATAAATGTGAAGCACAAACTCCAGCCTCATCATGTATTTACCTATTTTTCAAGGACTATACCATGTAAAGGTGTAATGTTTCAAAGCATCCACATTAATTTATTTGATCATTACAACTGCCTAATGAGGTGTATAAGTCAATTATTTGTGCTTAAGAGAATATTTGAACAGGCTAGATTAATGGTTGAGGTTAAAGTAAGAATGGAGTTTGACTGCAAATGGATAGAAGAGATGGAGAATTTAATTTCTATGTAATATTCTTTCTGATTTACCTAATCAACTTGGAAATTTATTTTTTTACAAATAGTGGTAAAATGTGTTAATTTCTTCTTTATTAGTTGTGGCATTATTATCAATCATGATATGAAATTTCAAAAAATAATTTTCTCATAATTATACTTATATTTTTGCATGTTCCCATGTTTGAAAAATAGTCATTTAAAATCTGTTAGTATATTTTCTTTAATTTTGTACATATGTCTTATATGTTGACATTTCTCGTTCTTGAGGTTGTGATTTCAAAATTGCTATCTTTTTTAAAATTGCTAATATGACAGTGTTATACTTCTTTATTAATAATCAAGTGATCTCAAAATGCTGTCTTTTAATATTTTTCATTCTGAAGTATTTCCAGTTATTTTCTCTAGAATCATTTTTTCTTTGACATTACAATGTCTCCAATAATTATTTGATATAGTTTCATTTATTTTTCCCTACATTTCCCTTAAAATTTATTTTTCCTATTGAATATGAGTCATAGAAACAGTGTGGCTCATTTGGAAAAATGTGGAATTTATCATCTGAAGGCTTTATCACAATAATCACTTTGATTGTCTTTGCCTTGTTTTGTAATAGCAACCTTCCAGAATCTTGAGGGGCAGTCTTTAAGAAAAACCAATACAAATTAAAAACAGAAAATTAAATGATTGTTTATAGATTTGATAAATTCACACTTTCCTTCTTTAAATAGTAATTCTTACTCTTCAGTCTTTCCTTCCATAAACTTTACATACACAGTCCCAAACCCCATCTTTGCTCATGTGAGTCCCATGGAATGGGTTGAGACCCCGTTTTCTTGTTCTTTACCCTATCAAATCTCCTTTTAGCCACATATAGTTTAAATTATGTAAATATCTTAAAATTTTATCAAACTATATAGTAGATAATAGTTGTTTTATTTTTAATCACATAGCATATTTTTCTATTATATAACATATATTTCAGCTTTGTTATCTGCTTATATCTCTCCATCCTCTCTACCTTGAATCAAATATTTTCTTTTACTATGTGAAATTGAGTAGTACATGCTGAATTGTACATTAACTGAATTAACTAACTAAATTTTACCTATATACAAATAGGATTAAATTTCTGTTTGTGTGATACAAGTCCATCTAGGAGATAATTTTCATTTTTAATTATAATTTATGAGTAATTATAATTGTTTAAATGGAATTGAGTTAACTACTTCCTAGCTATGTTTTCTTGGGTATATCAAAGTTTCTACCCTCATCTGTAAATAAACATAGTAAATGTTTATGTTAATTTGATTAGGATATGTGAAAGGGATCATCCTTAGAAGGAAATATGTAACATCACTGACAATTTGTGAGTAAAATTTGTGCAAACAACTTGAACAGATATTTTTATATAAACTACCTCATCTATTCTCTTGGTCTACTGAATTTATGAGAAATTCCCACATATGCTGCCTACAAATTCTTATCAAGCCTCATTGTTAACTTATCATTTTTGAAGATGAGGAAACTGAGGCTGAAAATGCTTTAGTGCTTTTTCCAAGGTGACAAAGCAGAACCCTGAGACCTGCATCCTTATTTCTCCTGACACTATTCCATTCTGATTACTCAAGAGCATCAAGTAAGAATAATTCAACTTCCTGCTTCTCAACATCCAAAATTATCTTCATGTCTTGGTTTCTGGAAAAGTGACACTTCTTCTCCTGTCAATATTTGCCAATGCATGTGACCTTTCTTCTTTATTCCAGTTCCCTTGCCTTTCCTAGAGTTTTTCTAATCAATTACTTTGTTACATTTTTAAAATCACTTTACCCATTGGCAGCCTTCATGTATCATTAAAACATGTTCAATTCTGATTGACCAGAATTTTATTATGTGTGGAATCCAAAGTCTTCAAAAATCATTAAAATTATTTTTATAAGGATGTTTTAATCCTTAATCCAGTTTCAGCTCTTGAAAATATGATTTCTGCTTTCATTATCTACTGACTCTGTTTCATCCACATTGCTCATTTACCAGTTAATGTGCTCTTATTGTTACTTATCTCATTTAACTTGTCTCAAAACTGAAATTGTTGACCTGCCTCATTCTCAAAATTCTCACATCACTTGATTCAAGTGATATTCTCTCTGTCTTGGTTATCTTCTAGTAGACTGTCCCTTCTAATTTTTGTTTTTTGGTGCTCTTCTTTCGTATGCCCCCTAAATACCTGAGATTCCCATGAGTCTCTCCTTGCCTTCTGTTCCTAGTTCCCTTTATTTTTTTTTTTTTAAGAGAGCGGGGCAGTGAGAGAGAGAATCAATTTTATTTGTTTTTTTCACCTGGCTTTTGTTGCCCCGACACTTTGTTGTGAACATTGTGCTGGGGTTCAAACCCACATCCTCGTGCAGCCCAGGAAAATGCCAAAACCGCCAAGCCACTGCTCCAGCCCTTATCATTTTGTTTTTAAAATCATATTTGATTAACATGTACTGGTTGTACATACTAATAGGGTTCAGTGTAATATTTCAACACATACCTTCATTTTGTAATGATCAAATTCAAACTTCCTTTGTCCCTCCTCCCTCCCACCCCATCCATACCCTTTCCCCCATCTAGTAGGCAGTGTTCTACAAATATTTTTTCTAGTTCTGTGGAGAATATCAATAGTGTTTTGATGGGGGTTTGCATTGAATGTATAAATTGTTTCTTCTAGTAGAGAAGTGTAAACAACATTTTTTCTACTACATGAACATGGAAGCTCTTTCCAGGTTTTTGTGTCTTCCTCATCTTGTTTCATCAGTATTTTGTAATTTTCATTGTAGAAGTATTTCACTTCCTTGGTTAAATTTATTAATTGGTTTTTATTTAATTTTGTAGCTATCATGAATGCAATTGCTTTCATTTTTCCTTCTCAGGAAATTCATTAGTGGCGTACAAGAATGCTACTGATTTTGTATAGTGAATCTGTGTTCTGCAAGTTTACTGAAATTGTTTTTCATTTCTAATGCTATCAAATTTTGAAATGTACCTTCATTTTAAAAATAGTGGAAGATATTCATTTAGGACATAAGGTTATTTACTTCTTAACTTCTACCTACATTTCCTGTTATTCCTCATACTCTTGAATACCTTGTTGCTGCATCCACATCTTGGTTTTGTTTGTGTTAGTTTGTTTTAGCAATCATGTTATCTTGCATATCCAGTATTTTAGTTAGGACTGAACAACTGAAAAAACTAAAGCAAAAAATGGGTGATGTGTGAAAGATTTTGCATGAATATACAGGGATGTTTCAAAGAAGCCACGGGCAACAGAAAAGATTTTACTGGGGAAGAGACTAAAGCCCATTCAAAATTATCTCTAATGGTTTCATATATGTGAAAGCTCAAGTGGATGGTTCTCTCTTGTGGTCTCTAATATGCTTGTAGTCAGTCGTTGGCCATCAATGGAGAGAGCTGAAAGCTCAAATGGAGTGGACCCCCAAGATGACTCACTCATATGGCTAGCAGTTATCTTCTATAGCTCACTGAAACACTTACCTATGCCTTCTTCATGTGCCTTAGACTTCTTGGAGCATATTATGTTGGATGGATTTCAAGAGGAAGCACCATAGAAGTGAGGATTCTAAAAACACAGAGATAGAGAGTCATCAAGTTAGTTGAGGACTTTGGCTGTAACTGATAAAAAAAAATATTTCTGCCATTGCTGTATTCTATTGCACAAGACAGTCAAAAAGACAATTTAGACTTAAAGAATCTGAATGAAAGAATCTCTCTTGAAGGGAGAAAGGTGAGAGGAGCTTGTGTTGTGGGTAGTGCAGTTACAGCTATCTTTGGAAAATACCATCCAGTTCAGCCTATGATTGGAAGTCATCAGTGTTTTCATTGCTTTCCCTCATTTTGTGCATCTACTTCTTTCTTTGTATTTTGTTGATGGATTTTTGTACTTTCTTAATCAGCACTGCAAGCTAGAACTTCATAAGCACAGTTTCATAGCATATATGACAGTTTTAAATATCCACAGAATTTCTATTGTTGGTTCTAAAATTCTGAGAGAAGTTCTAAAGAGTCTGCCTGTGCATATGCTTTCTCTGTGTTCAAATCATCCATGACTAGATGGTGGCCAAAATTATATGGTGCAGATGTGGTGGTTATAGTCCCATATTTGAGAGTGTGATTTCCTAGCTGAAAAGTACTAACCATAAACTCCCTATGACATTGGCTGCTCCTAGCAATTCGTACTAATTATTCAGATTTCTATTTCACTACCTTCCCTGTGACAACATTTAATTTCCCCATATAAGTTTCACTTCACCTATATGCTTCCATTAAATTTTGTAAATTCTTCAATATTTTTGTTTTAAAAATGTCATTATACACTCAGATGAATTCTTTTTTTATTAGATGAATATGGAGTTACAATTGAGGGGGAATCATTATCAAACAATCAAGAACAAATGTATATTTACATAGTTAGCCAACGCTGATGCCATGTCATGAATGCCTTCCTTGGATCCCCAGTGATTCTATGATTCCCCCTCAGATGAACTCTTAACCCCCAGATTATATAGATTCTGAAAAATAAGTACATACTTTTTTTCTCACACAAGGTAGTTATCCAATGAATGAAACTACTGTATATAGTAAAAATGTGCATTTACTTTAGTTTCTAATTTATTTAAAGGAAGAATTTTAATTACTTAACTATTTCATAATTGATTAAATTTTGTGTTTATTAGGATCATTATGCTACAGATTAATATTAAAATGTGTCTGGAATTTATAACCATACATCTCAAGGAATTCATGCACCAATAAGCCCATTTTCTTAGGATAATTCTTATTACTAAGTTCAGGGTTATAGTTCTTTTTGGTAACTTTTAAGCAAAACTGATGTTATTTTCTCATAATATGTATCAGAATTGACTCTGGTTGGTACAAATTAGTTGATACTAATAGGCATTATGCGAATTATTTTGAATGATGAATTTATGGTCACCATGGTATAAACCAACAGTTTCTTCTTCCCCAATTTATTTATGATGATCTGGCAATTAATTTTAAAATAGAATAATTTTTTTTAATTTTTTTATTTTTGAGCAACCTTACAAGATTTTAAGAAGACAATATAAAATGTGTATAAGATGTGTATATATTCTGGACATTGCAACTGTCCCCAGGAGTGCCCCCCCAATTACCCTCCCTTATCCCTCCCTTCCCCTTCCCGTTATAACTCTAAAAATAGTATTAGATTGTAAAGCATTACATCTTATCTGAATTTAACTCATGTTTCTAGACCAACTTTCTCATTGTCCAGGGTCTAATTTGACCGCTAGCTGATTTTTTTCTGGAGCTCATAGCAAGAAGTGAATGGATTTATTGATTCATTTTCTGCGCACTGTAGGTTTTGATCCATACCTATAACTGGGTTAGAAATCCATAAGTCAGATAAAGATATACTATTGAATGGAAATTTAAATGCCCTCATTGAATGTAGAAAATGTAGAAATAATTTATAGTTACTGAAAGTTTATAAATTAATAGCTCTAGGAAGCCATTAAGTGTCTATCAGAGAAAAAGCAATAGCAGTTCAGACATAAATTTATTTTCTAAATCTATACTTTCCCTGAAATTTAAATGGAATATGGGCCAGAATGACCAAAGATCACCATTAAGCAATATTATCCACATGCAACTTTCTCACTTATATATTATCCCTATAAAGCCTAGCTGATTTATAAAGATTAGCATCTTATCATTGGGCACAGTTGGATGTAACTTCAAAGACAAAACAGTGTAACTTCTATATATTAGATGTAAGTAGAAATTTCCTGTTGAAAATTATGTCTGATATAACTGGTTGTTACCATTTATTCAAGATGATAATTTATTTCTCATAATAATCTCAATACGGGAATAATACATAATGTCATTTTTTTATAATTTATGGTAGGCAAAAGAGTAGTTATACCATTTTAAGGAAACAGCATTATAGTATTGGTTCAGGAGAGTTTCGGAGTTCTAACTTCATGGAATGTGGGTTGCCCTTTGTAATAACATTCATATTATAATAATGCTGTTCTCCCAACAGAAAATCCAGTCGGATTTGACAAGTCATGAAATCAGTTTAGAAGAAATGAAGAAACATAACCAGGGGAAGGAAGCAAGCCAAAGAGTTCTATCCCAAATTGATGTTGCACAGGTATATTTTATTGCATAAACTAAGGTTCTTATTTTATTCACACATTAAATCACTCTAGTTTATTCTGGAAAACTTGATTTTTTAGCAAAATTAATAGTGGGGGAATTATTTTTGAAAACTAAGCTCTGATGCCTGTCAGTATGGGCTTGTTTTCTTGTGTATTTTAAAGATAAAACCCGTTAACAGATTACGGTTTACTTTATCTCAGATTAAGAAAAAAATACTGGATTTTCTCAATTGTGTATATTCTTTGTGTTTGATGATTAGAAAAAATATTTACTTTGTTTTTATTCTTAAACTTATGTAACTTCAGAAAAGAAAGAAAATACATTTGCAAATATATGACTGATTATTTTATGGAAGGCAAAATTAAATTGGTACCTCCTTTCATTTTCTTTACAGAAAAAATTGCAAGAGGTCTCTATGAAGTTTCGAATATTTCAGAAACCAGCCAATTTTGAGCAGCGTTTAGAGGAAAGTAAGATGATTTTAGATGAAGTGAAGATGCACTTGCCTGCATTGGAAACAAAGAGTGTTGAACAGGAAGTAGTACAGTCACAATTAAATCATTGTGTGGTATGTATACCTAGTGACAAATAGCCAGCTACCCCATTGTCTTTCCTTATTATGAAAATTGCTTTTAGATAACTTCACTGATTATACAATATAGTTTTAAGATTGAGAACAAAAATTGGCACATGTATTCAGAGACAGGAACCCTTAACTGTAATAGGAACCATGTCTTTTTCAAATGTATAATTCTGCTAAGGATTATGAAAAATACAAAAGAGGTCATTATACAGTTTTTAGGATCCTATGTTTACACTTTTTTTTTATCAGAGATTGAACCCAGGGGCATTTAACCACTGAGCCACATCCCAAGACATTTGTGGTTGCTGCTGTTTTGAGACAGGGTGTCACTAAATTGCTGAGGCTGGATTTGAACTTGTGATCCACTTGCCTCAGCCTCCCAAGCCACTGATATTACAGGCATATGCCACCATGCCAACTCCTTTGTATGTATCTTTAAATGAAAATCTAGAAATGAAATATATTAATCTGGACATAGCAACTACAGAACTAGTTCTAATACTAATAATCATTTCAGAAATAATTGGTGCCAAGTAAGCTAAGTGATGTACATATGTCATCTGCAATTCATAAAATGTAAGCATTACTTGAGACAATATGAAGACAAACAACTATGTTGGGCATAGCCAGATTGTATCCAAGCTTCTCTTATTCCAAATCATATTACCTTTCTTTTGAATATCAATTCTGAGTAATCACTGAAATGCAATCAGACAAAAAAAAAAGACAAGGAAAGATACAAATGAGGAATATTGAGCTGTGTCCTGTTGTTGCTGTTATTAGAAATTAACCAAGTCAGGTGATCCTTCTGGCAACATAAAACTAGAATGTGATGGTGACTAGGTGAATAATACATTATTATTAAAACTGTGTGAACTAGGAATAATCAGTGTATAAATTCACCTATAATGAACCGCTAAATATTATTAACATTAAAGGGAGAAAAGTTAATTTAGTGTTTTGTTCTTTAAATATTATTTCTGTATCTATCCATAATATAAATGAAAAACAGACTCCTTTAGGTACATTTCAGTCATATCATTATGAAAGGGGAAATTCTTTTTCACAGTTTGAATTAAAAGTATATATTTATTTGTAAAAGGAAGTTATTTTATTCAAAAATATTTACTGTTCAGGGCTTGAGCGTTGGCTCAGTGGTTTTGGCGCTTGCCTGGCAAGCATGAGGACCCGGGTTCAAACCCCAGCACCATGTACACAACTAAGTGTTAGAGCAAGGAAGGCCATGTGAAAAACTTAAAGTTGTTTCTCTCTTTCTCTCTCTCACTGTCCCTCTCTCTTTTAAAAAAAATATTTACTGTTCATTTATGCTGCATTTTAGTGACATAATTACTTTAAATATTCTCACCCTCCAAAAAATAAATTTCAAATATAATATTAAACAGTGATTAGTTGAAACTGGAGGAGTAAGTGTAAGACTACACAGGGATATATATCATTTTAAAATTTGTAACAGAATTTAAAGCAAAAGTAATCCTAGTACATTATCATTGTGAATAATCTTTGTAAGGTAAGAGCTACTTTTTCTGTTCAAGAACAGGTCTTTATTGTTACCTCATAAACCTTGTGTACCAATAAATATAGGCTAAAAACAACCACACCTGCATCAATATGAATGAAACTATTAAAAACCTGGCTCAATTTGTTTCTGGCTCTAGTTTAAATTCCAAGAAAAATTAAAATAGACTTTCTATAATTACATTTTTTCTTTCCAACTTTTATATTTTTACAACTCAAGATGCTTATGAGGTATACTATAATTATGTCATTGCTTTCAAGAAACTTTTGTCTACTAAAAATATTTTACTAACATGAAAAGAAATGTAAGTATTATTTTCTCTCCTTGATTATAAATATTTTATTTACCTTTTGAATGAAATGAAGTTAATGGCTAATGGTACCATATTTGAACTTT
>PVKS010044501.1:0-14300 GCA_004027875.1 Aplodontia rufa
CCTCTAGAAGCTGGAAAACATCACGAAACAGATTCACCACTAGAGACTCCAGAAAAGAATGCAGTCCACTACTGACACCTTGATCTTAGCCTAGTGAGACCATTTTGAATTTCTTTTTTTTTCTTTTTTCTTTCTTTTTTTTTTTTTAAGAAAGAGGGACAGTGAGAGACAGAGAGAGAGAGAGAGAATCAATTTTGTTAAGTTTTTCATGTGGTCTCCTTTGCTCCAACACTTCATTGTGTACATGGTGCTGGGGTTTGAACCTGCGTACTTGCACATGCCAGGCAAGCACCATAACCACCGAGGAACTGCTCCAGCGCCCCATTTTGAATTTCTGACCTCCAGAACTTTAAGATTATAAATTTGTATTAATTTGAGTTGCTGTCCTTATGATAATTTGTAGTAGCAGCAATAGCAAACTAATATAATATTTTGCCATGTCTGAGTTTTCTGTGTTGTTGTTTCAGTACCAGAGGCTGAACCTAGAACCTTGCCCATGCTAGGCAAGCACTATACCACTGAACTACACCCCTAGCCCTTTTAACTTTATTTTGAGTTATGGTCTCACTAAGTTTACAATCCTCCTGCCTCAGTCTCTCAGTCTCCTGAGCAGCTGGGATTATACCAGCCACTGCACCAGCCAAGACTATTTTGACTGAAGGCCTGTAAAATAAGAATCCATTCTCCATCACTTTTCTGTTTTTCTTCTTTTAGATATAGAGAGAGGAATACGAGAGAGAAAGAGAGAATCAACTTTATTTAGTTTTTCTTCTGGGTCTTGTTTTTCCCACACTTAGTTGTGTATATGGTCCTGGGGTTTGAACCTGGGTCCTTGTGCATGCCAGACAAGCACAGTATTCACAGAGCAACTGCTCCAGCGCTCTCCATTACTTTTCTGATATATAATGTTAGTGTGGGTTTTTGTTAGAAGTTTCAGGGATAGTGTCTACAACTCTATTTTAATCAGAACAAATGTATTTTAAATATAAATGACAACTTAGACCAAAATATTCAAACAGTATCCAGTGAGAATGAACTACAACTTCCTGGTGTTATTTTCTTTTCAAAGAATTGCTGCTATTATATCTGATAAGTGCAAATGATATACAAGGCTATATTTACTATTTGAAGTACATAACATAATTATTATCAATATCTGTCCCAAAGAATGATAATAAAATTATAACACTTGTCACATACTGCTTCACATTTTAGCATACATACATTATGCCAAAAAATACAACTAAACCTTATTACCATTTCACTGATAATGAGTTTGAGGGTGACAGTCATCTCAAGAAAGAACAACAGAATATTAACCAACGATTCTGTACCTTAATTAAAGCTGGACACACTTTGATAAATTATTTTTTCAGGCTGTTCCACACAACCAAACATAGCCAAGGCTTCGTAACTTGCATGGGGTTGGATACAAAGCATTCTGGGTCCTTAGCCAGGCCCAGGACTAGGGTGGGGTGAGTAAAGCATTCACTTTGGGTACAAAATTTAAGGGGGCGCCAAATTGTAAGCAATCAAGATCAATAATATAGTAACATAAGTAACATTTTTAAAAACAGAGGCCAGAGCAGTGGCTAGGGGGTTACGGTGATTGCCTGGCATGCGCAGGATGTGAGTTCGAACCTCAACACCACATACACAACAAAGTGTGGGAACAACGAAAGTCACATGAAAAGCGAAATAAAAACTGATTCTCTCTCGCTCGCTCTCTCTCTCTCTCACTGCCCCTCTCTCTTTTAAATAAATAAATAAATAAATCAGCACACAATGGCCTATAGGCCAGTTGTCTGCTTTTTGTAAATAAAGTTTTATCAGCTACCCTGGTGAGTGGAGCAGGAGAGGAACAGATACTAAAGAAATTCATCTGAGTTTTCTGTGTTGTTGTTTCAGTACCAGAGATTGAACCTAGAACCTTGCCTATACCATTTCTCAAGACAACCAGGAAAAAAATGTACACTCTGAAAATGCATACATTCTGAAAAGCAACAGAAAAAGATAAACAATGAACAAAAGGAACAAGAAAAATAGCTGTCATAAATATGCTGAAAGGGTAATCTTCTCAATGTATATAACTAACACAACCAATAAGAAAAATACTGACATAACAATTCTATAACCAAGCTAAGACTATGTGATCAATTTAGGAAAGACAAACTAGCAATAAAGCACTACAAATGTTCATCTTATTATAAAGTAACATTTATAAATAAAACAGAGGAACATTTCTAATCTTTTAAATTTGCTTTTAAAAGATAGTGCAAGCAGACAATCTTGAGGGAAAAAACTTGGTATAATATTTTTGAAAGGCAATTTGGCAACATGTATCCAGAGCCTGAAAATTTTCATATTTTTAGACACAGCAATCTCACTTCTAGGAACCCATTCTGGGAAAATATTGCATAATATTTTCCATATAAAGAGTTCTATACAAAGTTGTTCTCCAAAACATTAAACCTTCATTTATTCATTCAACAAATATTTATCAATTGCTTACTGGCCAATAATAAGAACTATTTGCTTTGATAAGAAACCAACATGAAACCCTACATGGTGACATGCACTTATAGTCCCAGCTACAATAGAGGCTGAGTGAGATAGGAGGATTGGAGACCAACCTGAGCAACACAGCAAGATCCCACCTCAAAAAAAAAAAAAAAAAAAAAAAAGGTGGTTGTGGAGATTGGAGATACAGCTCATTGGTAGAGTGCTTTACTAGCATGCCTGGGGCTCTGTGCTTCATCCCCAGTACCATAAAAACAACCAGTACAGACTTGGTTATGGAAACATCTGTCTCTGACAAGATGCAAGTAAGACACAATATTTTCTACAGGGTCTGTCATAATGTTGGCTTTCTTTGAATAATTGTAAAGATTTGTTATTTGGGGGGGCTGGAGCGGTGGCTCAGCGGTTTCGGTGCTTGCCTGGCAAGCATGAGGACCCGGGTTCAAACCCCAGCACCACGTACACAACTGAGTGTTGGAGCAACTAAGGCCATGTAAAAAACTAAATAAAGTTGTTTCTCTCTTTCTCTGTCTCTCTCACCGTCCCTCTCTCTTTAAAAAAAAAAAAAAAAAAAAGATTTGTTATTTGGGAGTGTTTTCAGTGGTGCTGGGGATAGAAGACAGGTCCTCATGCACAGTTCTTGTGCATGTTAAGCACACAATCTATCGCTGAGCAAAACCCCAAGCCACATAATGATTGGCTTTGAATATGTGATCAAGAGATAGCAAATATATTGCACTCATTTGTTGACAGTCCTACCAGTTGTTGAAAGAAATAGAATTTGGTACATGGTTTCAATTGAGTTTAGGTAATTTTTAAACGTCTACCAATGAAAAATAGGTATTTTATACACTGTAGGCAAAATACACATTGGTAAAACCTATGAGAGTTTTTAAATAACACTACTAACTTTTAAAATATTCCTTCCCTTTCACATAGCAATCTTACTTCTAGGATGTCATTCTATTTAAACATACACAAATATGACATAAATAGATATGCACAAAGATATTCTTTGCAATAGTGTTTGTAATACTTAAAAAAAATCATTGCCAGGAGCAGTGCTGCTGCCTATAATCCCAATAGCTCAGGAGGCTAAGGCAGGAGGATCTTGAGTTTGAGGCCAGTCTCAGTAACTTAGTGAGGTCCTAAGCAACTTAGTAGAAATCCTGTCTCAAAATAAAAAATAAAAAGGGTTGGAGATATAGCTCAATGGCAAAGCACACCTAAACTCAATCTCCTTCCTGTGCCAAAAAAAATCAGACAACTCAATTTTCTTTTTTCTTTTTTTTTTTTTAAAGAGAGAGGGATAGTGAGAGAGACAGAGAAAGAGAAAAACAACTTTATTTAGTTTTTCACATGGCCTTTGTTGCTCCAACACTCAGTTGTGTACATGGTGCTGGGGTTTGAACCTGGGTCCTCGTACTTGCCAGGCAAGCGCCGAAACCACTGAGCCACCGCTCCAGCCCCTCAATTTTCTAAAATAGGGGGTTGGATAAATAAATCATTGTACTTCCATTCAATAGAACAGTATTTAGCTATTGGGGTGCTGGTAAACAAGCAAGCAAACAAAAACTTCAAATTGTAGCATTTGCCAATTTTCATGGTGTAATTTTTCCCACCATGGTCCATATTGATCTGCTCAGTTAATATTATTGAACTTGAAGTTGAAAGTAGAAGTACATATTTGGCTCTCTCAAACCTGAGGTTGCATAGTATCACAAATAAGGAAAGAAGGGAGGAAGGACAGGAGGAAAAGAGAAAAAAGGAAAAATAATGAGATAGATTTAACATACAAATGTGTCCAAAATGTATTGTTAATTGAAAGAAGCAAATTGCAAACTATCAATGTGTAATTTTATAAAATAATACGTATAGAGTACATGTTAGTATATTCGTAGGAAAAAGCTGAAATCCAATATACCTGACAATCAATGTTTACAGATAAATACTGAACAATGAAAGGTAGATGTAATCCACTTTCTGCATTACATATTTCTTAACATTTGCATTTTTATAATCCATGTATGTTATTTTCATAATCAGAAATAATACAGTATTTTAAAATAGAAGTACCACCAAAGGGTCTTAACAGACTCTTACCAGGAGGACTGTTTGGTTATTTGTTTGTTGCAATACTGTAGATTGAACTCAGAGGTTCTCTACATCCCAAGACCTTTTTAATTTTTTTATTCATTTTTTTTAAAGAAAGAGGGAACAGTGACAGAGAGAGAGAGAGAGAGAGAGGGAAAAGCAATCTTTATTTAGTTTTTCACATGACTTTCATTCCTCAAACACTTTGTTGTGTACATGGTGCTGGGGTTTGAACGCATGTACTTGCGCATGCCAGGCATGAGCCACCACTGCAGCCCTTAATTTTTATTTTGAAATGGGTTCTGGCTAAGTTACCCAGCCTGGCCTCAAACTTACGATTCTTTTACCTCAACCTCCCAAGTACCTGGGATTAAAAGTGTACACTACCGAGCCAGACTAGGAAGATCATTTTTAAAGTAATAACTCTCACACTCATCTGCTGACAATATAAACTGGAGCAACCTTTCTGGACAGCAACTTGGAATATAAATCAAGGCTTGAAAAATGTATGCATCCGTTGGACTCAATGATCCTACTTCTGGGATTTTATCCTAGGAAAATTATTAAAGATGCAAGGAAAGATTTAACTAGAAGAATAATCCTTTTTTTTTTTTTTTTGAGATAGAGAGGAGAATTATTTATTTTTCCATCTGCCTTTGTTTCTGCGACACTTAGTTGTGTATATGTACAATATATGGTACTGGGGTTTGAACCCAGGTCCTCGCACAAGCCAGGCAAGCACTCCAACCACTGAGCCATCACCCCAGCCCCCAAGAATAATCCTTTTAGTGGGCACAGAGGTACCTGACTATAATCTTAGTGACTTGGGAGGCTGAGCCAGGAGGATCTCAAATTCAAGATCAATCTCAACAATTTAGTGAGACCCTCAGCAGTTCAGCAAGACTCTGTTTCAAAATGAAAATAAAAAGGATTGGGGATGTAGTTTCAAAATAAAGCACCCCTGGGTTTAATTCCCAGTCAAAAAAGAAAAAGAAAAAAAGCATTCCTTGTATAATCGTTTGTGTCAACCTAAATGTTCAATAATAAGAAATAGATTACATAAATCCTTGTTGATTCATATAATTTATAGACATAAACAATATAGGTGTTTATATGTGGTCTTTTTTTCTTGGCACACTGGGGATTGAACCCAGAGGCACTCTAACACTGATCTAAATCCCCAGTCCTTTTTGAGACAGGGTTTGGCTAAAGTACCTAATAGGAATCTATTGATATAAAAAGATGTTTACTTGTTTGAAAGTGTTAAAAAAAAAAAAAGTAGCTAGGAATGTCACTGAGTGGCAGAATGCCTGCCTGAGGCCTTGGGGTTCATTCCCCAGCACCACAAAAAATAAATAAATAAATAAAGAGAGCTCCTACCAAAGTGTTTGATCCAGCATGATGACACACACCTATAATCCCTGTAACTCAGGAGACTGAGGCAGGAAGATCACAAACTCAAAACCAATCTCAGCAATTTCGGGAGACCCTGTCTCAAAACAAAAAATAAAAAGGACTGAGGATGTGATTAAGTTGTTGAGTGCCCCTGAGTCTGATCCCCTAGTATCATCACTAAAACATCAAACAAAAAACAAACAAAAAAAGTGTAAAAAGTAAGAGCAAATTGCAAAACCCTATATCCAGTATGATTCCCATTTTTATAAACCTATAGCTGCAAATCCTGACTTCACTAAGTCTACAGCCTATATTCAATTCAAATCAATATCTGATCTGTAGAGGGGAATGGGACTAGATATTGGTAAACTTTGATTTTCCTAAAGCAATTCAGAAACTTGGGTTGTATCCCACATCCTGGAATGACACTCTCTAGTTCCTCTGTAAGGAATTCTGTTCAGGTTCCTCATCACCTATTACACTGTTAATGGTTATGTAAATGGTAAATTGGAGGGTTATTTGGCAATACGTATCTCTTTTTAAGTGTGCATATGATTTACAAAATTTCATTTAAGGTTTATCACAATCCTATGTCATTAATCTATTCTTAGATGAGAAAATAAAATAAAGGAGGCAAGAATTTAATTAACTTTAAATAAGCAAAGAGATTAACCAAACTCTCTAGCAGGAGGTGCAGAATACCATTCTCTCAAACCAAACAGGGAAAAACTGAAAACAATTACCATAAAAATTAGGTAAGGATATAATTTTAAGATTCCTCTCTCTTCTGGGGGAGTGTGGACAGATGCTGGGGTTTGAACCCGGGGCTTTAGGAATGTTAGATAATTGTTTTACCATTGAGCCACACCCCCAGCCCAAAATCTGTGGAATTTCTAAGGGTCTGGCAACATGTTAGATTGTGAAAATAAATCACAACAGAAAAGTGTGGGTTTGAGGTCCCACTAAATGGCAGGAAGATCCCAGATGTTACAAGGACTCAGCTTGTTAACTAGCAGTCCAGAAGGCATTCCCAAAAGGTTATGCCCTTCCCTTTTCTCTTCCTACACCCAATAGCAATCTTTGACCAATAACCCTAAATCCAGAACCTTAATCTCAAATCGCAGACTCACATCCCTGAATGTATAACACCAGATTAGCACTTCCAAAATAAATGTTTCCCTCCATTGGAAAATGACAACAAACTCAAACAACTATGATGAAGAAATTAATATGGTAGAGTGTATTTAACAATGCACAATAACAAAGTTTTACTCACTGTGCTGCTTGTGTATGTATTTTCTATGTTTAAAATAATTTAGCTGTTTTTAAGAACTCACAGGTTGGAAAGATGATGTTTTTGATTTATTTTCAATTGAAATACTCGGGATTTGACCAATTAGAATATTCCTGTTGGGGTCTTCCCAAGCACTGAAAGGACACTGGTTAAGAGCAGGGCCTCCCAGCTAGGCTGCAAGTTTAAAAGTACCTGGCAGGCACTAAGTCAGGGAAAGCTCACAGCAACTCTGAGGCACTATTTCTATCCACATTTTCAGATGATAAAACCAGAGGCACAAAGAGACACATGACTTGCCCAAAGTCACACAGTAAACTAGTGGCAGAGCCAGAATTTAAACCTTAGTGTCTGGCTGGGAGCTCACTGCTACAGTTTGAATCTGGAATGTTCCCCAAAAGATGCACATGTTTCTGGGTGCAGTAGCACAGGTAATCCCAGGGGCTGGGCAGGCTGAGACAGGAGGATGGGGGGATTCAACACCAGCAATTTACTGAGGCCCTAAGCAACTTAAGGGAAACCCTGTTTCAAAATAAAAAAAAAAGGGGCTGGGGATGTGGCTTAGTGGTTAAGCATCCCTGGATTCAAACCCTGGTACCCCCACTCCCCCCAAAAAATGTGCATGTGTTGAAGGTTTGGTCCCTAGCCTGTGGTATTAATAGGTAGTGGTGGAACCTTTAAGAGTCAGGGCCTAGTAGAAGGAAGTCAGATCATTGGGGTGTGCCCTTAAAAGGGATGTTGGGACTCCAATCCCTCCTCTTCTTTGTTTCCCAGCCACCATGAAGTGAACAGCCCTCCTTCTTATGTTGCTACTATGAGGTACGGACCCAATCAATATAGGCTCAAGGCAACAGGGACAAGCAACCATGGACTACCTGTGAAACCATGAGCCAAAATAAACCTTTCCTTCTTTTGATTATTTCAGGCATTTTGTCAAAATGATAGAAAGCTGAATAACAAACTCATATGCCACACAAATCAAAGCCATTTCAGTGCATCAGAATTCTACAGGCATACACTAAAGGTTCAGACTAGGCTGATGGGCAAAGGTGATTTACAGAATATAAATATGCCTTGTTAGAGGTGTGAAAGACCTGAGACAATCAGATACAGCAATCTGGATTTTACATATTCAAGGAATTTAATGAATGGAGTTTATAAACAGTCTTAAATATAAAAGGAACTTGATTTGTTCAATCTGTATGCTTTTGTGACTTTAATATGCAATGCTCTGGAGCCGTGGCTCAGTGGTTTCGGAGCTTGCTTGGCAAGCATGAGGACCCGGGTTCAAACCCCAGCACCATGTACACAACTAAGTGTTGGAGCAACGAAGGCCATGTGAAAAACTAAATAAAGTTGTTTTTCTCTTTCTCTGTCTCTCTCACTGTCCCTCTCTCTTAAAAAAAAAAATGCAATGCTTAAGAAAGTCTATTACAGGGGCTGGAGCAGTGGATCAGCAGTTACAGCACATGAGGACCTGGGTTCAAACCCCAGCACCACATACACAACTAAGTGTCAGAGAAACAGATGGAAAAATTAATAAAATTGATTCTCTTTCTCGCTCACACTATCCCTCTCTCTTAAAAAACAAAGTTTATTATATTTATAAAGTGTTTAAATGTGGTTTAATGTCAAATTAATAAGCTCACAGAGTATTAAAGAACACATGGAAATTTTTATTTTAATATAAAATTGATAGGTTTATAAGTAAACTTGAGAAATGTGATTAAGAGCTTAATAACAACTAGGTTAAAAATGTACAGCCCTATTAAATCATAGTGCAAGCAGGTTTATGAGTTCCTTCCTGTGCACAAAAGCCCTCTCAGATTTAAAATCTCAATTGACATTTGGTACAGGTACAGCACTATTTTGCAGATGGGGAAATTGAAGTAAAGAAAAATAACTTCCCATGGTGATAGAGCTAAGAAGTGGTGGACCCTACATTGCAGCCTGGGTGACAACAGATGCCAAAGCCAGCACACTGGCCCACTTTCCTGTATCACCTTAACTATGTGGAAATTCCATTCCTATGAAAATCAATGTCAAGAACTGTAGCTGTAGCTCTGTGTTAGAGCATGTTCAAGATCCTTGGTTCAATCCTCAGCAACCCCCAAAAAAGCAGGGAAAGTCAGTTATGAACATAGAACCTTGAAGAATATACCAATACACTAACACCAGTCGTTCCTGGGGCAGAAATTAAAGAGAACCATTACTTTTCTTTTCTTTTTTTTTTTCAGGTACCAGAGGTTAAACCCAGGAGTGCTTAACCATTGAGAACACATCCCATTGTTTTATTTTTTATTTTGAGACAGTGTCTTGCTAAATTGCTCAGGGCCTTGCTGAGTTACGAAGGCTGGCTTTGAATTTGTGATCCTCCTGCCTCAGCCTCCCAAGTTGCTGGAATTGCAGGCATGCACCACATTGCCAGGCTCACTATTTTTATTTCTGTAACCCTTGGGATTTTTTGGGTTTTGGCAGTAGTAGGGACTGAACCCAGGGATGTTCTAACACTGAACTACATTCCCATTTCTTCTTATTTTTTTGGTTTTCAGACAGTGTCTAAGTTGCTCAAGCTGGCCTTGAACTTTAGATCATCCTACATCAGTCTCCCAAGTAGTCTATAATATTTATAATTTGAGTGAAAGGAATTCTTAATCTTTTCATCCCATCTTTCAACACTCCTTGCTGACAATTTAAAATTAAGGAATTCTGCATATTTTACTCTTTTCTGTCAATCAGCATTCTGTATTAGTTTAATAATATCTACCTCATGAGTTTTTCTTCCCTCTCTCCTTTCCTTCCTTATTATATTCCTGTTTGTGCTTCAAATACACTCTCAGATGGGCATCATTCTTGGGTAATGTTTTTTCTTAGGTTCCCAGTCTTCATGTCCCACAGAATTAGTCACTCCACCTATATTACTTTGTGTCTAGTACATGGTTTCATTATTAAACTTCAAATACCAAATTATAGTTGTTTTCCTAGTCATTCACCTTTATTAGAGTGTCTGTCATAGGTCTTTGTTTTCCCAAGGTCTACTACAAAAGTTGGTTGATTAATCTAAACATATTTTGCACTTAGGGAAGCTGAAGTATAATTTGCATAGGCAATTATACAGTTTTGTTTTATTGTTTTTTTGTGACACTAGAGATCCAACCCAAGATCTTATGTATGCTAGGAAAGTGCTCAACCACTAAGCTACATTCCAAGCCTTCTTTTGGTCTTTTGCCTCTGGTCTATCATTGGCGTACAAGCCACAATCAAGACAGGCTGAACTAAATGTGGAGGAATTCAGTTAAGATGATGTCCCATAAGTAGCAACATAACATAACCACTTGAAAGAAAAAAATTTTTTAAAAAGGCAGTTAACTCCTTAACTGGAAGAATGTTCTTGGATAGTTGGGGCCTTTATTACCTACCTATCCTGATCTTGGTGTATCGCATCTTGTCCTGGACTGCTTTGGTGGTTGATAGTGGATATACTACTACTCTACCTGCTCACACACCTCTACCCCAGAACCTTTGTCCACCGCCACACAGGGGCCAGCGCAGGAACCGGGCCACTTCCTCCCTCACCCCAACCCCATAGGCAGCCCGGGAGGGAAACTACCCTGCTTGCTCCCTCTCGGGCAGGCCATCCACACTGGTTACCGAGGTTGCCTGCTAGGAAGAGCTGAACCAGCAATAGAAAGGCAGCAAAATCTCCTACGCATGCCTCCCACTTGGGGAACTGGAGTTACCCTCCCCTACGGTCCCGCCCCGCCCTTGTGCCCCGCCTCTGTGCCCCGCCTCAGGACGTTCCTCTGCGCGATGCCCCGCCTGGCCCTGCGCCTCCGCCCCGCCCCCTGCTTCCGCCTGAGACCACGCCCTCGGCCCCGCCCAGCCCCTGAGGCCGGGCCGCGCTCCCGCCTCGGAGGGAGGAGCCACGGCGAGCGCACTTCCTCCACCAGTACTTCCGCCCGTCGCTCCTGGTTCGAGGAGGCTCTTCGCGCTTCAGAGCGTTTTTAGATCTCTGGAGCCAGATGGAGAATGGAACTACACGAACCTAGGGTTCCTTCCCATTAGGGACCCATTCAGGCCTAGGGGTCCGGCGTCGTCGAGTGGCCTCGGAGTTGACTCGCCTTCTCTCCGGGGAGGGTGGACCTTGAAGATCTGCTTGGGAGTTTCTTTCTCCCGGCTCACCAGGCCCACGCAAGCGGAAGTGATAGGAAGGGAGTTCTTGTAGCCGAATTTCACAGTGCCTAGGCGAAGGAAAATCAAGGAACAAGGACATGAGTACTAAAATTGACGTGAATTCATTGCCAGAAAATAAAAATGGCTAAAATCACCATCAATCACGAATTTCAAACTGCCTTTGGAGGCCACAGGATGCCTATTAATTAACGGTAGATACCTTACCTAATATTTGCAGTCCAAATTCACCTGGTGGTATTTAGAGAAAGGCAGTCATGAAGCAGGGAAATGGCGTATTGGTGTTTTCAGAGTTCTCTAAAGGTATCTGGAAGATATTGAGGGGAAAAACGAATATAAAAAAGACAAAAGTGACATGAAGCCATTGCCAATTTGGTTCTTCGTGAGTGACATCAGATTGCATTCACAGCAAGGATTCATTGGCTGGTATAAGCCCTTGTGATCCAAATGAAGACAGGTAATTTAGCGCATACAGTTGAGTGCCTAGGTTCTCTGTATCTAAAGATCATTGCTTTCGTGCATCGTGTAGAAAGTTTACAGGTGGTGGTGATAGGGACACCCTTTACCATCAAGTGCTTAGCATTGCACTTGAATAATTACAGAAGCTATCCTTCAGCTTCTGTGAATTTTTGTCTAAGAAAATGTGTTGTGAAACTTTCTTCGTAACTAGCTATTTCTAGTGAAACTTTGTCCTTTAGAATTAATAAAGTAGAGCAGGAGCGATGGTTCGGGTTGTAGCGCTTGCCTGGCATGTGGAAGGACCAGGGTTCAAACCCCAGCACCACATACACAACTAAGCGTCAGGGAAATGAAGGCCAGGTGGAAAATGAACAAAATTGATTCTTTCTCTCTCCCTTTAAAAAAATAAAGCAGAGCCAGGCAGTGATGCAAGCCTGTGATCCAAGTTATTTAGGAGACTGAGGTAGGAGGATCATAAATTCCAGTTAAACTTGGAACAAATTTTATTAAGACCCTGTCTTAAAATTTAATTTTTATTTTTGTACCAGGGATTATACCAGACGCAAGGACACAGGTTTGAATGCCAGCACCACATACACAACAAAGTGACAGAGCAACGAAAGCCACATGAAAAACTAAATAAAATTGATTCTCTCACTGTCACTCTCTTTAAAAAAAAAAAAAAAGTGTATTGACTACTATTTTCATTTTATGGTGTTCTTTTTTGGGGGGTGGTGGGGGCTGGGGATTGAACCCAGAGATATTTTGCTACTAAGCCACAAGCCCCAGGCCTTTTTATTTTTATTTTTTTCTGAGATAGGGTCTCACTGAATTGCTTAGAGCCTCATTAAATTACTGAGGCTAACTTTGAATTTGTGATCCTCCTGCCTCAGTCTCCTGAGTCTCTGGGATTACATGTGTGTGCCACCATGCCTGGAATATTATGGTGTTCCATTTTGAAGTTTCACCAGTTTCGAAAAAAAAATTTTTTTTTTTAAGAGAAAAGGGAGAGAGAGAGAAAAAGAGAATCACTTTTATTTATTTTTGCATTTGGCCTTTGTTTCTCTGACACTTTAGTTGTGTATGTGGTGCTGGAGTTCAAACCTGCATCCCTGCGAATGCCGGCAAGCACTATAACCACAGGGCCACCACTCCAGCCCCTCAAAAAAATTTTTAATTTAAGGTTTTTTGTTTTTTTTTTTTGTTTTCAGTGCTGGGGATTGAACCCTACACTTTACACATGCTAGGAAAGTGCTATACCACTGAACTACCTACCCAGCCCTGAATTTCAGTCTTTAATGAAAATTTCTGAATCAGATATTTTGTGACTTGAATATTCCATTTTTGTTTTAAGAGACAGAGTTTCACTATGTTGTCCAGGCTGGTCCCAAATTATTGGGCTCAAATGACCTCCTGCCTTAACCTCTAAAGTGCTGGGACTACAGGTCCATACCAACAACACCAGGCCTAGTTGGGTATTCTAAATAATTTCTGAATAATCACAATTGATCATATATCTAGCAATCTGGCACAAAATAGCTCAGTTTTTCCACAAATTGAAAAACTGGTTTTCTTAGGATGCTTAAACCTGTGATTCCCACCTTTACCCAATACACATTATATTGGTCAGTTTAACAGCCTTCCAATAATGTTGTACTCTACAAGGCCACAGAATAGTGTAAGACAGATTAGATCTCACCGTTCGGGATTCTGTATAATCATTTCTTTTGTTTTCAAAGTGAATGTTCTCTCGAACAGCAGTCATGAAGACAATAACTTGTGGGGCGGGTATTGGGGATTGAACCCTGTGGTGCTTATATAGGGCCACATCCCTATCCCTGTTTATTTTCTATTATGAGACACGGTCTTGCTAAATTGCTGAGGCTGGCTTTGAACTCATATTCTTCCTGCCCCAGCCTCTAGAGTCACTAGGATTATAGGTGTGTGCCACCACACAGTGACATATGTTGAATGAAAATGAAAATAGTGCTGGGAATGGTGGCGCGTACCTGTAATCCCAGTGATTCTGGAGTCTAAAGCAGGAGGATCATAAATTCAAGGCTTACCTCAGCAATTTAGCAAGACCCTAAGCCACCTAGACCCTGTCTCAAAATTAATAATAGGGGCTTGAGCAGTGGTTCAGCGGTTACAGCGCTTGCCTGACTTGCTCCAAGAATCGAATTCAAACCTCAGCACCGCCTACACAAGGAAGTGTCGAAACAATGCAAGCCACATGAAAAACTAAATAAAATTGATTCTCTCTTTCCCTCTCACAGTCTCTGTTAAAAAAATAATTTAAAATAATAAAAAAGGGGCTGGAGCGTTGGCTCAGCGGTGGCTCAGCGGTTTC
>PVKS010044502.1:0-14292 GCA_004027875.1 Aplodontia rufa
TATTGCTAGGCTATGGAAACAACCCAGATGTCCCTCACTGGATGAATGGATCCAAAAACTGTGGTACATTTATACCATGGAATATTACACAGCAATTAGAAACAATGATATTGCAGCCTTTGAAGGTAAATGGATGGCTATGGAAGAGATCATGCTGAGTAAAATCAGCTTAACCCAGAGAACTAAGGGTCGATTGTCTACACACATATGTGGAGGTGGAGACTAGATCCTGGACAGTGAGAAAGTTGGTCTATTAGCATGTGTTAAATCCATATAAGATGTAATGTTATACAACCTAATACTTTTTTTAGAGATATTGTTGGAAGGGGAAGGGCGGGTTAAGGGAGGGTAATTGGGGGGGCACTCCTGGGGGTAATTGCAATATCCAGAATATATACACATTTTATATTATTTTGTTAAAAACTTGTATGGTTGTTCAAAAATAAAAATAAAAATAAAAGATACCATAAAGTGGATGGTTTATGAACATCAGAAACTTAATTCTCAAAATTCTGGAGACTTAAAGTCTAAGATATGTGCAGCTTTGCTTCCTCATAGATTGCCTTCTTCTGCATCTCACATGGTGCAAGGAGCAAAGAAGCTCCCTTAGGGCCCCTGTTTCACAGCACTAATCCCATTCATGAGAGTCCCACACTTATGATTTGATCGCCTCTCAATGGTGTTCCTTCTAACACATCACATCAGCGGTTAGAATCTCAACATATGAATTTGAAAAACTCAGACCAAAATGTATTAATGTGTTTAAAATGTTACTGTTGTTGGTGTTAATATACCAAGTAAATTATGAAAGTAAATAATAATAAATATCCATCATATAAAACTGATTCCTAGAAAATCATAAATATGAGAAGAAATAATACAAAGATGTTCTAAAAACATCTATAAATACAATAGGACTAGACATATAATAAAGTCACTTCATATTGAACAGAAATCTAGGATGGTCAAATAAACAATGTGAACCAATAACATTATGCACTTTTCCAACTATTGATATATCCCAGGGAGATCATTTGCTGAACAAATAAAAGCCATAAAGGGAAAGTGAAGATGCTAGGTATATTAAGAAGAATATTAAAACAAACACAAAATGATGGCATAGCACCATTTTCAAGAAATCCAGGAAATATTTTTAATTTATTAGAAAGCTTCATCTTATCAGTATTTCTAAATAAAATATCTGGACCTCTTTTGAACCTTCCCTTATTTTTAACCTTGAGAATTTATGAAAACTATTCACTCAGTCAATAAATATTTATTGAGAATCTACCAAATGTCTTTGACTATTAAATGCAGTGGGTATACAGCAGTGAATAAAAAATGCAAAACCTCCACCTTCATGGAGCTTAAAATTAGTAGAAGACAAATGCAATAAATAAATGTATAATATAAGATGGTACTAAGAGCAGTAATAAAGAAAAGGTAAAATGAAACAAAATGATAGATGCTGTATTTAAGTGAGTGTGGTCAGAGTATAACAGAGTAGGTTGCTACTAAAAGAAAAATAGGTACAAGTTTGATTCTCAATACTTGAGTGCATTATACTATGTCCTTATGTTCCAGAATGAATTCAATTCAGGTTTGGCAGCTTCTTTATCTTTCTTCTCTCCTGAATATTTAGTGAGAAATTCAATCTTAGTCATTTTGCAAAAGGTCTTTTTGCTTCTTTAGAATCATGCAAGACTCTATATTACTAACTTTGGAAAGTTTGAAGAAAAATAACAGAATAACATTCATGGGTCACAAAAAGTTGTTCTTTGCCTTGTGCTTCATGAGCCATTGAGAATTATATGGCATACAGTTCTAATGCTCTTGACAACTCCCCACTCCATCATTGCTGTGATTCCCAAGGCTGTACCATTTATGCTTCAGTTCCCAGAAGTCTAGGAGCTTTCTTAAACGTTCCTACAATTCGTGGGTATGTTAGTTACCTTTTTATTGCTGTGACTGAGAAAATTGACAAGGAAAACTTAGCACAGGAACAGTCGTTTTGGCTCACAGTTTCAGAGGTCTCAGTCCACGGTCAGCTGGCTCCATTGCCCTGGGCCTAAGTTGAGGCAGAATTTCATAATAAAAGAGTGTAGAAGCGGAAAGTTGCATAGCTCATGGCAGCTGGAAGCAGAGGGGGAGGCAGGAAGGAGACCAGGGACAGCTATATTTCCCAAGGCCACATCCCCAGTGATTTACTTCCTCTAGCCATGGCCCACATGTCTACAGTTATCAACTAGTAGTCCATTCAGCTATCAGTGGATTAATCCAGAAAATGGATTAATCATTGATGAGGTCTGAAACTAAATCATTCCTAGAAACCCCACCTCTGAACCTTGCTTCATTGGTGATGAAGCTTTCAACACATGAAGTTTTGGGTGGTTAGTCCAGATCTAAACTATAAACAATATATAAGAGGAAGGTACAGGTCTACATCAAAGCTCAAAGCACTCAATCTACAAGAGTTAATGAATCCATATGAATCCAGAGTCACTTCTTTCCTTTTTTCAAAGTCTAGAATATGACCGGTCTCACTTATTCCATCCATACTTTCCTGAACCTCTTATTCATTGCTTGAGATATAGATTTTTAGACAGGTGCATGGGAAAGAAGATTGTTAAAAATGTAACAATCAAATCAATATAGACTGTTTTACATGGAGTACATGACAGATTATAGAAGGGCTTAGGCATTTATGAAACAGTGGATGAAGTTAAACAGTACTATATTTCACAGGAATACACTTTATAGAAGAAACATATAATCCCAGGTTGCTAAGTGTATACAGTAGTACACTGTTCTCTCATCTTATCATTCCAGAGAAAGATCAGAAAAGGCTGGGTGAGACCATATCATGGTGCTATAAGGAAGGGTCCTGTCCATGGTTATAGACTTCTTAGAGTACAAACATGTGAATAGCCTTAGAAGTGAGGTATAAAAGAAAATGACCTAGGCACTGGAGAGTTAATATAAATATCAGAGTAAAGATTTTACTATATTTGTTTTTGTACCATATGTACATTTGTCCTTTATACTTTGAAGAAAGTTTGGATTCTTTTTTTTAAACATTTCCCACCCCAAAATAATTTTCAACCCATTGGAGATATCATTGCCCCAATCAGAATGATTTTAATAGAGAGTATTTCCTATCTGAAGGAAAACTTGAGTACAATCTCTTCCACTAAGAAAATTATATCTGCTTGTGGTTTGTATGTTAAAATGAAACCTGAGATTCTAGGGTTAGACACATGAAAAGCCTTGCTTTGTTTCCCTATTAAGTATTTGTCAAATAAATAAAACACACATGCTTACGAATTTGGAAATGAAATCTAATTTTTTATTCTGAATTAACACAAGATTTGAAGAATATATTTCCTATCTATGAGTGACCATAACATACTTTAGTAAATGTTCTTAAGATATTAAATTAAATAAGTACTCACTATGTTACTGAAATTCTATTTCTGTGAGAATTGTGTCCTGTTCAAGAATGTTTAAACCAATTTTAGTCATAATAACCCTAAACTAGAACTAGTCAAAAATAAATCAATAGCAGAATACAAAGATATATTCATGAAATATAAAACTACTCATTCATTATCAAAATAAACTATTTATAAATGAAAACACATGGGTAAATGTCAAAATGTTATATTGAGCCAAATAAGCCAGCCACAAAGGATACGTGACATATGATGCATGTATAAGGGACTTATAAAATAAAATATGTTGTTCAACTTATATGAAGGTCAAGCCCAGGTAACACTAATGGATATGATATGAACCAAAACACTGATTTCTCATGGCAGTTGGAAGATTTATAGAACAGGATTGTGAAGGGCCTTTATAATATGATTAAAATATCCCATAGCTTGACATCAACATTTGTCAAGCTGTGCACTTAAGATTTCTGCATTTTACTATATGAAAGTTGTACCCCATGGATGAAAAGATATTGCCAACAAAGGGATGTCAGCAAGTGTCATGCAGTTTCATAGTAGAATCCATTTTTAGCTAAAAAGTAACTTTTTCTGCCAGGAGGAAAATACTCTGTAATTGCTATGGCAGCAGCACAACAGAGAACCTGATGGAGCAGGCCTGGCAGTTCTAGACAGAGAGAGCTAAGAAGCCACGCAGACTGACAAAAGACATTCCGGAGTTCAAAAGCAGAGCAGGCACACACTTTGTGCACAGGGGATGAGCCAAACCATCCCAAAGGCTATACACAAAGTGAACTTTGAACAGTTAGAAGTTCTACATCAAAGAACTATCTGAAATAGCAATTCATGTCATGAAACGAAGAAACAATATCTCAACAGAACATTGCAAGTGATAGGATCCTACAGGACTCAGGGCAGATTTAGTATGTGCAGCACAGGAAGAACTGAGGGTCCAGTCTCATCCAGAAAAAAGATTATGACTTCATTTAGCAGGTAAAGAAAATTGGTATTTCCTGAATACGAAGGAACTGTGAACTCATGAATAAATTTAAATGTATGTGAATAAAACTATATAAAACATAAATTTTACATAATAAAACACTTTTCTTTACATTCTTTTAAATAGGTGCATTCTATTTCAAAGAATATTTTTCATCTTGTCTACAATAAAAGGACCTATGTAATCATTGTTTCAGAATTACCTCAAGTGAGTGTGCACTACCTATTAATCTGGATGTGCTAAAATTATTTTGTAACTGACAATGGATAGCACTTCCTCCCTGAAATTTATACTGACTTGAGAACTGGATTGAAAATGAAGACAGGAAGACCAGTGAGGAGGGAAATTTAAGTTTGTGGGACTGATTGTAATTTAGCAAAGCCCTAATCAGCTCTGTATCAAATATGATAAGGTATTGGTAATAAAATCAGATCCATAATACATTAATGTATTTTGTTAGCATATTACAGACAAAATAAAATGGATTAAGAAAGAAAAATAGTAAACAACTCCATCAGTTTAAGTTAAAATAGGAAGTCATTTGAAATAAATGTGTAAAAGAGGTCATTATAAAACAATTGAATTTTGCATGCATATGTTGCCTTATGTTTTGTTTCTTTTCTTAGACAATGTCAAACAAATATTGATCATTTTCTTGTATAGCAGATTTTCTCAGACTCAGTCTGGTGAGCAAAGCTGAGATTTTCATGAAGATAAAACAACTATCAAGACTTTGGAAAACCCATATATGAACCAGACATACATCTTTTGTTATTAATTTGTGGTTTATGTTTGCTTTCAATCACAACCAATTTTAAAACCTATATAACTACTCAATTTTTATCTGACCAGGTTAGTGGGAAAATAACTATCATTATGGTGGCAAGAAGAGTAGACATATACAAGACAATTTTCTCCATAGCAAGAAACAGTGAAAGCTTTATACAAGGCAGTGATCCTTCTGTCAGTTGAGAGGTCATCATTGTTTTAGGTGGTGTTTAAAGGAATAACACATTGGCGTGCAGCAATGGAATAAGTCAGTGTATCACCAGCTTTGCAGGTAGATAAGTCCTTTTATCTTTACCTGGCTACTCTTTAATTGGGGAACTTAGGGCAAGTTATATTACCCTCTTAAAGCTTAAGAAAAACATAACATTCCTCACAGCATGGGAACCCCTGAATAATTCATGGAAAACTTAACAAAAACATCTACTTCCCATTTATACCAGTTCCTGAATTAGTTTTCTGTGATTGCCCTAACATATCACAAACCTTGTGACTCACAACGGAAGTTACTTTCTCACAGTTATGAAGACCCAAGTTCAACATCAATTTCATTGACCATGTTATCTCCAGAGACTCTAGAAGAGAAACCATTTCTTGTATCTTCCAGCTTCTTCTATGTGCTCTTCTATGCTCTTCTATATGCTCTTCTATATGCTCTTCTATGTGTGTCTTTCTTTCTGGTTGTCTTTCAAAAAAACCCTTATGATAGTATAGGATCCATGCAGGGAATGCAAGATAATTTCCTTATGTCAAAACTCTTAATTCAACAAACTCTAAAAAAGACCTTTTTTCCAAATACAGTATCACTTATAGATTGCAGGCATTAAACTGTGGACATCTTTGGTGTGGCAGGGCCATTTTTTCAGTCTTTCACAGTGCTCAGTAAATGTTAGCAGGCTTCCTGTGTCATATACACCATCTCTTTGAATATGGGTTATTCCAATAATGTTTGTCATGTGGACAGGAGGAACAAGAATCCTATCCTGTCTGTTGCCTGAAGCTGTATTTATGGAACTGTCCTTTCAGTCATAGGTGCAGAAAACATTTTTACTTTCTGGCTTGAAAAAATCAGGCATCTAGGAAAGTCTTAGAAGTTTTCTGTTGCAGGCATCAG
The DNA here is from genome assembly GCA_004027875.1 of Aplodontia rufa. Classification (NCBI taxonomy): domain Eukaryota; kingdom Metazoa; phylum Chordata; class Mammalia; order Rodentia; family Aplodontiidae; genus Aplodontia; species Aplodontia rufa. The sequence continues at coordinate 6,350 of PVKS010044502.1, forward strand.
ACCATTCCATTAACAAAAAAAAAAAAAAAAAAAAAAAAAAGAAACACTATTAAGATTACTTTCTTCAGAAGAAAGCACTCAACTAAATGCAGACTAAAAAGCAGTATGTCTCAAGTAATAAGAGTATATATATTTTCTGTGATATTTATATTTCTACAAAAATATGGAACATTCACACATTTAGTTATTTGAATTTGCTGTCTATAGAAAACAAAGTCAGAAAAATGTTGAGACTTGCAAAGTGGGACACATATATAAAACAAATCATAGTGAAAGTACCTAGCTCGGCAGATGGCTGAGGGTGAAATACAAAGTGGTTGGTGAGACATTTGAATAAAAAAATGGAAAGCTGTGCGCTAATGCATTATTAATTGGTCTAAAAACTCCAACCAAAATATAATAAAAGCCAAAACTTTAGCACACAAGAAAATATGCTAAAGCTCTTTCATAATCACATGCAAAGAGGATACATTTCCAACCAAAAAGTAGGTTAGAAATTTAAAATATTATATTTTCATAATCCTTCTATATACCATTTGTAGAAAATTTTAACAAAAGCAATTCTTCCTATGATAGCTGATTAAAATTTTGAAAATATAACCATAGGTTCTTCAAGCTAAATTTTCCTTCACCCAAGTAGAAAAAATTGAAAATGGAAAGTAGAACCTTCCATATTTTCATCATGTACTTTTCCAATGAGCAAATTAGCATCCCGATGATGTGCTATTAGTTCCTCTTAGAGGCAATCCCTAACCTGAGTTGTTCTAAAGACTGTTCAAATCTTCCGCTATAAAAAACTAGCCTAGCTTCAGTGTATTAGCCGTGAAGCTTTTTAAAACATGTGGGGCACTATGGAATGCATATATAGATGTTTAGTTTATGGTTATTTATGTCATAATGTCATTTAATTCTTAAAGCAAAGCACAATATGGGTTCTATTATATAATATACTTTTGCTGAAGAAGTTGGAACTGAGAAAAACTTGTTAAAGAATAGAACAAAGTCTAAACCTAAATCTCTTTAACTCCAAAGTTTCCTCCACTATGTTTCTTCTGTGCTGTTAACATGCTACTATTTTTCATTCCAGGCTTCTTTTCCAGGGCTAGTTTTTCATATTATTCATAATAATGAATGTGAATTTTCCAAAACAAGATTTAAAAAATTGCTTCTGTAAGAGATTTTATTTTACATACAGTGGAATGCTCCAGCTTCTACCAGGTAATTTTACTGAATCCCCTTGATCATCCTATTTGTTTCCACCCAGTATGACTAATGTGTAAATTTTGAGTTCTAAAATAATTGTAATCTCTTGCATGATAGCATATGATTGTATAATCCCCCATGTGTATACACACACATAGCTGAGTGCAAAGTAAGAGTTCTATTATTCTAACAGCCTCTAATCAGAACATGTACCATTGGATGCCTTTTACACAAATTATCTGTAATCTTCACAATTGCAGAGCAAATTTTATGATGAAGGAATTGAGACTCACAGAGGTTAATACAAATGTTCAGGTCACATGGGGCATAGTATCTTTGCAGAAAAGGCTTCTCTGCTTTCAGAATAAAGCAACCTGACACGTCCCTTAAGAAGATCACTGACTGTATCCTCATTGGCTAAGAGAATTTGGGCAGTGTACAACCTGCATAACAACACCCAAAAGCATTGTTACTAAATCACAGCTAATAAATAACAAATGAGGTTTAACATTAAATTGTTTGACACCAAGACACGCATGTACCCAGTGTGCTATACAGTTTCTTTTGTTTCTTTTTTATTAAGAGAGAGAGGGAGCGAGAGAGAGAGAGAGAGAGAGTCAATGAGAATCAATTTTACTTAGCTTTTCTTGGGTTTTCTTTGCTCCGACACTTAGTTGTGTATGTGGTGCTGGGGTTCAGATATGGATCCTCACACATGCCAAACAAGTGCTGTAAATGCTGAGCCACTGCTCTGGCCCCATGCTATACAATTTCTGAATCTCTGATCTCTTCCATTTCTTATGAAACTTGATATATTAGTTTCAGATACCATTTGAGCTGTTATTTCAACCTTCCTCCTTCAAATCTGCAAGTCCAAAAACTGTTTTGGAATTAGTGACAGCACCCATGGCTGCTACATTTCCAATTTTACTTCCCTGAATACCATGATGCTTCATGCTTCATTCTTCATGTTTCAAGGGGAAAAAAATTTTTCTCATATCAGAGACCTTATCTTATTATTCCCTGAAAGAAGATGTGAGGTTGAATTATTTCATGTACTGAGGAATGCCTAAGAAGCTAACAATTTTTAATTCCTAAGGTTTTCCAATTTAAAGAACAAATATTGGACACATATTTAAATGAAAAACATTTGTGTAAGTAGAGGAGCCACCATCTCCAGGGTAGGCCATGGCCAGGCCTGGCTGAAGAACTTTTGAGTGTGTTGGAGTCATACTGTGTGGCTATGACTATACAGTCCAGAAGGCCTTTCAGCAGAGACAGTCTGCTCTCCTGGACTTAGGATGTCTTGTTTGTTTGTTTGCTTGTTTGTTTGTTTTGTTTTGTTTTTAAGAGAGGGGGACAGTGAGAGAGAGAGAGAGAAAGAGAGAATCAATTTTATTTAGTTTTTCATTTGACCCTCATTGCTCCGACACTTCATTGAGTACATGGTGCTGGAGTTTGAACATGCATGCTCACACTTGCCAGGCAAACGCCATAACCATGAGTCACTGCTCCAGTCTCCAGACTTTGGTTTAAAGTGGAATGTAAAACAGTTCTACCAGGGCCGTAAGCTCCACTAAAATGATGGATTTTGCACTCCTGGTAAATTCTCAAATTTTCACTATGTCTTCATATGGAACTAAAAACTTAGACATCACATTCACTAGAGGCCTTGCTTATCCTTGATCTTGCATTTATATATAAATCATTTGCATAATTTGTTTGCTAGTGTGGTAGTAAAATTAATTAATGAACTTAGCCAATATCTAATTGCTATTCTCAAAAGTATTCACATCTGATCCATCTTTTTGATCTTGCCTATCACATAGTGTTTTATCTTGTTTGTATATAAAACTTACTCTACTTCAATTTGCTTATTCTTATTAAGTTTGATGCAAATAGTACCAATCATATTTATGAAAAGATGATAAAGTATACATATACAGTCATGGCCTATTAGAAGGAACTTTTAAGTTACCCAGGTCAATTTCTAAAATAGATAATCAGTGCCACCCCTAGGATATGTAGAACCCTGAGCAAATATTTTCCTTTTTTTGATGCTACTCTCTATATAAATACTTGTAATAAAATTTATTAGAAAACTCAGAGACTCTTGTTAATTGATTATCACATAGAAGAATAGGTAGAGAAGAATTTACATATTTATTTATCATCAGTAGACATGAAGTTCCTAGTACCTCTTCAATCTCTTAAAGTTCATAAATTTTCCCTTTATGCTTTATGTTGGGAAATTTACTGTCTCTCACTAAATTCACATCTTTACACCTTGACAAAAAATCAGCAATGTGATAATTATTCACAGTTCCATGGTTTTATACAACCTGATTAACTGAAATAATATAAAATTTCCTGTCTATGCAGTTTTCTAATATCATTTATTTAGTCATAATTATTTCATTAACATGGATAATACTTCATTGACATTTCCCAGAGTTATTACTATGCATTGTTGACAATGACCACAGATGCAAGTTTCATCCAGATTAAAAAGAAAAATGTAAATAGAAATTTGCTTACTGATAACGTTAAATTTACTATTCAGAATTTTATATAGTATGATGTACAATATCATCATCCAATAATACATTCTCTTTAACTCTTAAGGTATCAGATGTGACTTTTGTTGAATGTAATTTAGTTGAATGTTGACCATACCATAGATTCCCATGCACAACCAATAATGAAAAGGCTAGACACAGGATTCACAAGTAGAATAATAAACATCCATTCTTTATCCAATATGGATTCATTCATATTCATAATCTCCTCAAAAAATAAAATATTTGGGCATCAACCTAACAAAAGATATTAAGAACCTTTAAATGAAAATTATTGAACATTAAAAATGAAACTATAGAAGATCTGAGTAGATGGGAAAAAAATCCATGTTCGTGGTTAGGCAGAATCAATATAATCAAAATGGCCATTTTACCCAAAGTCCTATTCAGATTCAATGCAATCCCCATCAAGATACCAATGACATTCTTCATGAATATAGACAAAGCAATTCTCAAATTCATATGGAAAAACAGAAAAACCAGAATAACCAAAACATTATTCATCAAGAAAGAAGAAACAGGAGGTATCATAGTTCCTGACCTGAAATTATTATACTACAGGGCTATAGTAACAAAAACCCCATGGTGTTGGTATCAAAACAGAATTGAAGACCAATGGAACAGAAAATAAGATTCTGTGATGAACCCCCCATAACTTCAACCATCTGATATTTGATAAAGGGGGCAAAAGCATAGAGTGGAAGAAGGATCGCCTGTTCAACAAATGGTGTTGGACAAACTGGGCAGTCACATGTAGACAACTGAAATTGGATCTTTACCTCTCTCCCTGCTCAAAAACCAAATCAAAGTGGTTTAAGGATCTGGAAATTAAACAAGCAACTTTACAATTGCTTGAAGAAAAAGTAGGATCAACATTACACAACATAATAGTTGGCTCCGCCTTCCTTAACAAGACTCCCATAGTGCAAGCATTAAAGTCAAGAATAAATGAATGGGATGCAATTAAGCTAAAAAGCTTCTGCACAGCTAAAGAATTGTTCAAGGGTATCAAGAGAGAACCTACAGAATGGGAGAAAATCTTTGCCTGCTACATCTTGGTCAGAGGGCTAATATCCAGAACATACAAAGAACTCAAAAACTGAACACTGAAACCACAAATAATCCAATCAATAAGTGGGCTAGGGAGCTAAATAGAAATTTCTCAATGGAGGAAGTCCAAAATGCCCATAAATATATGAGAAAATGCTCTACATACATCACTAGCAATCAGAGAAATACAAATCAAAACTTCACTGAGATTCCACCTCACTCCTGTAAGAGTGGCAAAAATGAAGAATATGAACAATGACAGATGCTGGAGGGGCTGTATAAAAAGAGGAACACTGTTGCATTGCTGGTAGGACTGCAAACTGGTTCAGAAACTCTGGAAAGCAGTGTGGAGACTCCTCAAAAAATTAGGGCTTGAACCACCTTAAGACCCAGCTATCCCACTCCTGGGTATTTTCCCAGGCATATTACAGAGATACAGCTTCATCATTGTTTTTAGCAGCTCAAACTACTGCAACTAAACTATGGAACCAACCCAGATGCCCCTCACTGGATGAGTGGATTCAAAACTGTGGTACATATATACAATGGAATTCTACTCAACTATTAGAGAAAACGATATCATTTACAGCCAAACGGACAGAGATGGAAGAAATTATGCTAAGTGAGATATCCCAAACTCAGAGACTCAAGGGTAGAATGTTATCTTTTATTTGTGTAAGCTAGAATGCAACCGAGAACAGAATGATAGATGGCTAAGCTAATAAAAATTTCAACATTAATGAATTTTTGCACGAGCAGGGGAACCTTGCCTATGATGCTAGGGGATGAAGGGAGGGTGTCGGGGGAGGAAATAGGAATGATATCAAGAAGGCTGGAGGAAGGGAGCATGGGGGTATCAACCCACTGGGGAACCTTTGACATACATGAGAAGCCCAACTAACATGGGGGCTAAGTAGGGGGAAACATGGAATCGAAGAGAACCCAAGGGAGGATACCATGAAATGGCATAAGTCTTGGCTTGCTCTGTCATTATACATTTATTCTTGATTGTATGACAATGATTCCCTCCTAAATGTAGGACTATCTTGAAGGAATAAAAAATGAAAAAAAAAAAAAAAAGAGTGACCTGGGACAGCATAATGTCACTGCATCAACTGGATACAAAACAGGATATCAGGGCTGGAGCAGTGGCTCAGCGGTTTCGGTGCTTGCCTGGCAAGCACAAGGACCCGGGTTCAAACCCCAGCACCACGTACACAACTAAGTTTTGGAGCAACGAAGGCCATGTGAAAAACTAAATAAAGTTGTTTCTCTCTTTCTCTGTCTCTCTCACTGTCCCTCTCTCTTTAAAAAAACAAAACAAAATAAAAAAAAAAACAGGATATCAGTTGGAAATTCTTATTACACATAAGGAGGAAAAGTATTCAGTCTGTGGAAGAGATTAGCTCTGTCATTACAGAGGGTATGGAGGGTGCAGCAGCCACCAGGACTGTCAGTGACACAGGGTACACAGGGTAAAGATGCCTGCTCCCCTCAATTGTTTTTTCCTAGATGCTGAACCAAGGTTGGAACGTGAATTAATGAGAATGTGCACAAGAAACCACACATACAGTTTAAGCTCAATGTTTCTAAGTGGACCATCGGCAACCCAGAGCCTAATTCAGCCTGAGTCTAACATGAGTGACAATCAGCAAGTCACACCATTCATAACACCAGATCTTATTCAATATATCCAAAGAAATATCATGCTGGTCAATGGTGACAATCAACTTGCCAGGCCTGAGCTCAAACATAGGACCCTTAAAAAGCTATCTGTGTCTGAGTTCTGGGGTTTTTGTTTGACCCTTTGCACAGAGGCAGAGTTCAGAGAGCAACAGGAAGAGTATTGCAGAATGGGACTCACACAGGTTTGGTACAGGTTTGGGGAAACACATTGGAGTCTGCTGTCCCTGGCTGGTCCTAGTTAACTAATGTAAACCTTAAATTTTTCAAAAGAAGTACTCTAAAGTTCAGCTCTCCCTAACTATTCAGCCAGATCTAAAAGAGAAACTGAAGATGACAAAATAGTATTTTATCAATGTAATCATTGTCTCTCACAGGTCTCCTAGAAAACTAGTTCTCAATCTCAGGTCTCCTGATATATGCTAGTTATTATTCTGCAGAATTTAAGAACTTGAAAGGAATTTAAAGTTTATTTGTCAACCCCAAATTTTATTCCTACCTATTTCTACTAAGCAGTCTTCTTTTTCACGCATGTGTATGTTCAGTGATGGGAATCACACCATCTCCCAATACAATATACATTCTCTTGAATAAGTCAGAAATGCTACTGTAAGAAAATCAGTGTTCTCATGGCTCACACTTTCCAACTACATGGCAAAAACTTGAAATACTCTTCAATGTGATGTTTCCTCCAATATGTGAGAACAATAGTAAGTTGTTTTGTATTCTCTCCTAAGTTAAATACCTGTTTGTTTGTTTGTTTGTTTTTTAATTTTTATTTTTGAACAACCATACAAATTTTTAACAAAATAATATAAAATGTGTATATTTTCTGGATACTAGATTTACCCCCAGGAGTGCCCCCTGCAATTTTCAACCTGTATCCCTCCCTTCCCTTACGCACAATATCTCTAAAAAAGTGATAGGCTGTATAACATTACATCTTATCTGGATTTAACACATGAAAATAAATCACCTTTCTGAATGGCCAGAGTCTAGTTCCAACCTCCACAAATGAGTGGAGGCATTCGACCCTTAGTTCTCTGGGTTGTGCTGATTTTACTCAGCATAATTTCTTCCATAGCCATCCATTTACCTTCAAAGGCTGCAATATCATTGTTTCTAATTGGTGTGTAAAATTTCATGGTATATATGTACCACAGTTTTTGGATCCATTCATCCAGTGAGGGACATCTGGGGTGTTTCCATAGTCTAGCAATAGTAAATTGAGCTGCTATGAACACAGATATTCCTGTGTCACTATAATGTGCTGATTCTAAATCCCCTGGAAAAATACCCAGGAGTGGAATAGCAGGGTTGTATGGTGGGCTCTTCCCTAGTTTTTTGAGGATTCTCCACACTGCTTTCCAAGGGGCTGTACCAGTCTGCAGCTCCACCAACAGTGTGTTAGTGTCCCTATCTCTCCAC
>PVKS010044503.1:0-14294 GCA_004027875.1 Aplodontia rufa
CATGCGTGTCGGAATTGACATGTGTGTCATTTTGAGCACATGTGTCGGAATTGACATGCATGTCGGAATTGACATGTGTGTCGGAATTGACATGCGTGTCGTTTTGGACATGTGTGTCGGAATTGACATGCGTGTCATTTTTGACATGCGTGTCGGAATTGACATGCGTGTCGGAAGTGACATGCGTGTCGTTTTGGACATGCGTGTTGGAATTGACATGCATGTCAGAATTGACGTGTGTCGGAATTGACATGCGTGTCATTTTGGACATGTGTGTCTTTTTGGACATGCATGTCGGAATTGACATGTGTGTCGTTTTGGACATGCGTGTCGGAATTTACATGCGTGTTAGAATTGACATGTCATTTTGGACATGTGTTTCTTTTTGGACATGTGTGTCAGAATTATCATGGCATTGTCCACCAAAGCGACATTATATCACTACTTTAAGGAACTCTATTTCCAGTCCTGTAGTGGCAAATAAGGTGCCCTTTATTTGAGATTAATCGTTCCCCCTTTCAAAAAGAGCGAGATGACTTATACTTGACTGATTGAAACATTACCCGCCCCATCTGCAGGAGGTTGTGAGACATAGTGCCCCCTAACCATGAAGACCTTGGGACTACAGGACTTATGAGATCCATTTTGCACACGAGTTTCCCGACACGACATTGGCACTGCTTCAAGACGTGGAGGTCTGATTCTAGGAACACCCTTGCTTCTGTCCGTGCCATTACTCTGGGTTCCACATGCCAGAGTCCCACACTCCAGCCTGCGAGGATCACTGTGAGTTGACTAGCTACGTGCAGAGCTCAGAGCCTCACACCTCTTCAAGAGTCCTTGAGACACAAACTTCCCCAATGAAAGCCAAAGGGAATCCACAGCTGCTTTGTCCATGCTCACTGTACTTGGGAAATCAAGGAATTAGAAAGATCACTCTCAGGCTAAGTGGGGGGAGAGGGAGGCAGGCCTGCCATCTCCAGTAAAACAAACAAGGACCTTAATTTCCCAACTCTTTCAAGAAAAGATATTAGAGTCTGACTTTGTGTCAGGGGACTTTGTGTCCTTGCAGTGTGACTGTTTACTTCTGTGTCATGGTTTTAGCCAGGAAGTCTAAGGACTTCAGTTCATTGGCCAAAAAGAGCAGAACTCATTTATGTGCTGCAGGACATGGGACTTTATCTCTGATAAGTCTCCCTTAAGGTGCCTTTCCATAGCACCCAGCTGCTGTTTCTTTTAGGGAAGCCCAAGACTGCAGGAGAGTGCCTGATGGCACTGTATCTTATGTGTCTAGACAATTTTAATTTAATTTTAATTACTCATGCACCAGTATTCACTGCCTCCTCTATGGAAAAGAAGGTCCTGTGGAAATTGAGGCAATATATAGCACAAGGTATGCAGGGCCAATTAAAGACAGGGAGCTGGTTTTCCTGCCACAAATGGGGGCCCACAGCTCCAGACTGATTCTCTGTTGCCCAACAAAACACCTTCAAATTCCAGCCCTGTACATGTTGCTGTGACACCCCCTTATATTAACCAGGGTTCTCCAGAGAAACAGAATAGGACAGAGATACACAGAAAGCAATTTTTTATGAAAGACTGGCCTATGGACTCTTGCTGCTCTGCCCACTGCAGGCTGGAGGCCCAGGATGGCTGGTGTGGGAGCTCCTGCTCCTGTCCATACCCAAAGGCCTGGAGCCAGGAGCACCAGTGCCTGAAGGCAGGAGAGGATGAGATCCCAGTTCAGAGGGTGAATCTGTCCTTCTCATTCCTTTTTACTCTATTTGTGCGCATTATGGACTGGATAATATGGATCTCCTTCACTTAGTCCACTCATTCAAAAAGGTACTCTATAAGAAACACACTTAAAGGCAAAAGACATAATATTTTCCCAGCTATGAGGATATCCATCAAATGAACCATCACTCTTCTCCTACTTAGAAATCTTTGCAGATGGGTACCCTGAAACCCTGTCTTGTCTAGAACTAAGACAAAAATCCATGTACATAGAAAACCCATCACCCATGGGCCACTGCACCCTGCCAATAGTGTGTAGACCCCACAGGAGTCAAAGTCCTGACAACCCTCTCCTGTTTACATTCAGGTCACATGACTCATTGACCAAGAAGAGAGAAATTTCTAGAACAAAAGCTCAAAGAGAACCTGCAGCTTCTTTCCCTGAGTCTGCCATAATTGGAGAAGGGAGTGATAAGGAAATCACATGAGCCCATGCTGGTGAAAGCACTTTGTAAGCTTGCACAGGCACTGTGGAAGGACTAGTGGCTTTGCTGAGGGGAGGTGGCTTTTTCTAAGTCAGGCTGTTTTTCATTCTGAATTTCACTCACTGATGCCCCTTCCCAGAGCAATGAGGCATTTGCACAAAAGTAAACATCTTCCAAGCTACCCATGAGCATGGACAATGATGGGGCTTGTGGGTACCAAATTCAGCTGTAGATTTTGAGGTTCTGATTGGACTGTCCACTGCACTGCCCAGCCATGGTGGGCTGCTCTGATGGAGAACTAAGAAAGAAATAAACCTACTGGACAGCAAGCAGGGCTTTCTGAAGATCTGTAGGCCATCTCTGTGGGGAGGGGGAGAAAGGAGTCCTTAAGGAATGAGAATGTCATATGTAATAACAGAAGACCCAGAATAGCCAAACCATTACTCAGCAAGAAGAAAGAAGTAGGGGTTATCTCAATTCCTGACCTGAAATTATCTATAGGGCTATAGTAACAAAAGAGCATGGTATTGGTATCAAAACAGAACTGAAGACCAATTGAATAGAATAGAAGATTCTGAAATAATCCCTCATACCTTTAACTATCTGATATTTGATAAAGGGGGGAAAACATAGTGTGGAAGAAAGATAGTCTGTTCAACAAATGGTGTTGGAAAAATTGGACAGCCATATGTAGACAACTGAGATTGGATCCTTACCTCTCTCCCTGCACAAAAATTAAATCAAAATTGTTCAAAGATCTGGATATTAAGCCAGCAACTTTAAATTTAATTGAAAAAGAAGTAGAATCAACACTATAGGACATAGAGTTTAGCGCCACCTTCCTTAACAAAACTCCCGTGGTGTAAGCAGTAAAGTCAAGAATAAATGAATGGGATACAATTAAATTAAAAAGCTTTTCTACAGCTAAAGAATTAGTCAAAAGTGTCAAAAGAGATCTTACAGAATAGGAGAAAATCTTTCCCTGCTACATCTTGGACAGAGGGCTAATATCCAGAATATACAAAAACTAAAAAACTAAATACAAAAATCATAAATAATCCAATCAGTAAATGGGCTATGGATCTAAAAAGAAACTTCTCAGCAGAGGAAGCCCAGAAAGCCCATAAATACATGAGAAAATGTTCTAGATCGTTAGCAATAAGAGAAATGCAAATCAAAACTTCAATGAGATTGCACCTCACTCCTGTTAGAGTGGCAAAAATGAAGAACACGAACAATGACAGATGCTGGAGGGGCTGTGGGAAAAGAGCAACACTGTCACATTGCTGGTGGGACTGCAAACTGGTTCAGCCACTCTGGAAAGCAGTGTGGAGACTCCTCAAAAAACTAGGGTTAGAACCAGCTATCCCATTCCTGGGTATTTTCCCAAAAGAGCTAGAATCGGCATATTATAGGGATACAGCTTCATCAATGTTTATAGCAGCTCAATTTACTATAGCTAAATTAAAATTATGGAACCAACCAAGATGCCCCTCACTTGACGAGTGGATACAAAAACTTTGGTACATATATACAATGGAATACTACTCGACTATTAGAGAAAATATTATGGCATTTGAAGCCAAATGGATGGAAATGGGGAAAAAATGATGCTAAGTGAAATATCTCAAACTCAGAGACTCAAGGGCAGAATGTTTTCTCTCATTTGTGGAAGCTAGAATACAATTGGAAACAAGATGATAAATGGCTGAGCTAATAATTACCTCAACCGGTATGAATTTTTACAGGATCAGGGGGAACCTTGCCTAGGATGCTGGGGGATGAGGGGAGGTGGCAGGGAGCTGGGGAGGGAATAGGAAGGCTATCAAGGAGGTTGGAGGGAGGGAGTATGGGGGAATCAACTCAGTGGGGAACCTTCGACTTCCATGAGAAGTCCAATTAACATGGAGGGGCACGAAACAATGGGGAACCCAAGAGGGGAAACCATGACATGGCATCCACCTTGGCTTGCTCTGTCATTATACATCTGTTCTTGATTATATGACAATGATTCCTCCTAATTGTAAGACCATCTTTAACAAACAACAACAACAAAAAAGAATGAGAATGTTGTGAGGCAGCTTCTGGGGACCGTGTCCCTCCCAGTGTTGGACTCACCAAGCCACTGCCCCGCTGGTGTGCTGAACAGTGTTTGGGATTCATTCTTGTGCAAATCAACAGCTCTTGCACCCATCCCCTTCCTCCACCACTACTGCCTTAGCTCAGAGCACATCCCCTTCTCCTGGTTTGCTGTCAGAGTAGCTGGCTGGTCTCCCCAGCACAAGCTGTGCTCCCTTCAGTGTGGTCATTTTATTCCCTGCTTAAGGCTCTGTCCCGTTCCTCCTGACTGGCACATTGCAGATTCCTCTGGAATCCGGGCTCAGCCCACCATACTCCCCCAACCTCCAAGTGAGCTGAGCCAAACGGCCATAAGAGGTGTTGACCTGAAGCCTGGGGCCACCTGCTTTCTTACTCAGAACTTTTCTCCAGGCAGTTCAGTAGGGAGCTAAAAATTTCCTCATTTTTGAGCATCGAGCGCTAGCATCCTTTGTCAAGGAAATGAGGGTACATGATTCAGAGAAGCATGGCCTGAATAAGGGTAATAGCAATGCCTCATCCATAGCACTGGGTGCACCGGGAGCAAACTGGGTTGAACAGGACCAGGCACTCCTACCATGCCCCTCCACTGGAGCAAAGGTGATCATCTGGATACTGAATTCAATTTAACACAGAACTAATCAAGCAAAGCACCAGCCTCCCTGGCAAGGCCCAAAGTCAGGGCTGGAATGCACAGCCCAGGTCCCTCTTTCCCATTGTGGCGGATGGCTTCAGTTTTTCATGGACCAAAAGCTTGACTTGCTCTGCTAAGTGTTTCTTTTAACTGAAGAGGGTTAAATGACCAGTCATTATGCCGCAGAACCCAGCCTTTGGTCTTCATGCAGTTAAAGTGCAGGATGCTTGGGGGGTTTTGTTTTTGCAATGCTGGGAATCAAACACAGGATCTTGCACATGCTGGGCAAGTGCTCTACCACTGAGCTACATTCCCAGACCTGGGACCCTTCCTTTTTTTTCTGTTTTAAAGAAAGAGGGACCATGAGAGAAAGAGAGAATCAATTTTCTTTAGTTTTTCTTGTGGCTTTTGATGCTCCAACACTTCATTGTGTACACTGGGTACATGGTGCCTGGGTTTGAACCTGTGTCCTCGTGCATGCCAGGAAAGCACCATAACCACTGAGTCACTGCTCCAGCCCTGGATCCTTCATTTTTGAAAGCAAGTGCCAGACACTTTGGAAAAGGCAAAAGTCCTCTTCCTGTTTTTTTGGGGGGGTGGGGGGTAACTGGGGATTGAGCTCAGGGTTACTCTATCACTGAGTTACACCTCCATCCCTTTTTATTTTGAGACAAGGCCTATATTGCTCAGATTGACCTTGACTGACCTTGCAATCCTCCTGCCTCAGTCTCCTGAGTTACTGATATTACAGGTAGATGCCACTGTACCCAGCCAAAAGGCCTCTTCCTGGTCACTAAATATGACCTACTTCATCTTAAAGCTAGGTAAAGGTCAAAAAGGGCTTCCTGGAACTAACCTAGATCCAGCTCTCTTTTTCATTTAATTTATTCTATAAGCTCATCAAGAGATGAGCCTATTTTTGGCTAGAGTTGTAGAAACACAACATTTCAAGTCTTGGTACTAGCATTTGAAAATACTATAAATACTATAGCACCAAAATACACCACCATTGAAGTACACCTGTCTCCAGGAAGACAATATTATATACACTTACCCATCTATAACTAGAAGAAGGGTGTTCTCCCTCCACAGAAACTAGGAAAAGGAAAATTTAAAGGGTCTTATTTCTTTAAAAAAAAAAAACAGATAGGGATTAAATGAAAATACACCTTTAAATATTTCTTTTACAGCATTGGTATATATCATCTCTTTTTTTCCTTCCCCTGTTGGCTTTTTCATTAATTTTAAATCAAATCCTCCCTTTACGTCTTGAAGTATGAAATCTTTAGTTTTAGTAACTGTTTAATAGTCACATCTACCTTTTTTTAATGTCAAAGACTTAACGATTTATAATAGAATATATCCTTCTCTTAATGTAAAAGAATGCAGGAAGCAAGACCCAGATCCATGCCCAGCAGGTGCAGGCCAGAGGAGGGGTCTGCCCTGTGGCACTCTGCCACCTAGTGCTCACATCTGGATAATGCAGTTTCCCTAGTATTCAACTAAGGGAGTCCTTCCCTTTGACCATGTGACCTCCACCATCACCATCCAACCAACCCAGTGCTGTGTTATGACAAGTGCTGCCATGCTTTGGGGGCAAAGAAGGGGCTCTGGAACCATACGGACCTAACCCAGACTCCTAGCTTCCCTGTGCATCAGCTGAGACTCTGGGCAGGCTGTATCCTTAGCCTCTGCATCTGTAGAATGTAGGTGAGGACTATGGCCATCTCTAGATTCATGACCACTGAACTTCTGGAAGACCCGATGGGTGTTCCGTTGTAAAGATTAAGTGAAATAGGAACAGTGCTGCAAACCATAGGCCACTGAGCACCGCATGGACAATGAAAGAATGAATGGAAAAACTGCAGAGACTTGGTAAGAAGCTTCAGGCCACCAGTCTAACCTCCTTCCCAGGGCCCGAGGAGCCCAGTGAGGCAAGAAGCAGGATGGTGGCTGCTTAGGATGAGCTGTCTTTGGGTTGCCCTTATAGTTCCAGGTACAAATTCACAAAGATGAGGAACTGACTGGCCTAGCTGGGTTCGGGGCCTACCCTGGTCTAGACAACTGTGAGTCAGGGGGATCAAGGACAGGTTGGTCCTTGTGAAAGGACTGATATCCTGGGGTGTTCACGAACTGCTCCTGTGCCAAGGAGCAGGGGCAACAGGGCGTTGGTAGATGGGAGAGTCCCTGAGACCCAGAGTGAGGTCTTACAAGTGAACCTCTGAGAGATCTTTGGACTCTAGACTTTGAACTTCTAGAAAGCCAATGGGTGTGAACTGACTCATCTATTCTCCTTTAAAGAATCATCTGGTATAAGAATCATTTTCTTTTTAATAAAGAAAGGGAGGGAGGGGGAGAGAGAGAGAATGAGAATGAATCAACTTTATTTAGTTTTTCATGTGGCTTTTGTTGCTCCTACCCTTAATTGTATACATGGTGCTGGGGTTCTCCACATCCACACGCTTGTCAGGCAAACATGGTAACTACTGAGCCACCACCCTGGCCCTGAGAATCATTTTTTGTTCCCACTTTACATATAAGAAAATTGAAGCCCAGAGATGCTGGATGTTTCGGGGATTATTTGCCCTAAGCCAGAACTCATATTCTCCACATTCTGGTTGAGGCCTCCTCCCGACAGTGCCACAGCTCCAGGCAAGTAGAGCATCCAGAGGATGTTCTTGAAGGCCACCCCTTGGGAAGGCCTGATGATCAGGACAGGAGATCTCATCTCCTACTCGTGACCCCCACGGTACGTTATTCTCTGTCTCTTATCCCTCCCCTTTTGGAGATAACAGTTCAGGGGACTTTTTGTAAAACATTGTGTATGTGTGTGTGTGTTTATCTCCCCACTGCCAGGGCAAGGGACTGAACCCCAGGCCTTGCTCCATCACCAGCTACAACCCCAACCCTGTATATGTATACATTTTTATTTTTAAAGAGAGGGGACAGTGAGAGAAAGAGAGAATCAATTTTCTTTAGTTTTTCATGTGGCTTTCATTGCTCCTACAGTTTGTTATGTATGTGGTGCTGGGGTTTGAATCTACATCCTCTCACATGCCGGGCAAGCACTGTAACTGCTGAGCTACTGGTCCAGCCCCGCATATATGCATTTTGTCTTCTCTTTCCTATTATCTTTATTGAAGACATTTCACCTTTAGGAAACTCAGAACCCAGCCTATCTAAATTATTTTAGCAAATAAATTAGTGTTTATAGGGTTATTTATAAATAATTTGATTTTTTAAAAAAGTTTTTAAAAATTAAGATAATATTTTCAAAAATAGTACATTAATCCCTGGCACTGTGGCACACACCTATAATCCCAGCTACTCAGGAAGCTGAAGCAGGAGGACCCCAAGTTCAAAGTTGGCCTGGACAACTTATTGAGATCCTGTCTCAAAACAAAATGTAAAAAAGATGGGGGTTTAGCCCAGTGATAGAGCTTCCCCTCTGACTTTGAGGAAGCAAGTGGTCACACTGGGAAGATTCACATAGCAGAGGGTGGTGTCGAACCAATAGCCAACAAAAAAACTGAGGCCCTCAGGCTGACAGCCCCGAAGACACTGATTACTCCTACAGCCACTTGAGTGAGGAAGTGGGTCCTTTCTAGTTCAAGCCCGGGTGACTGAATTGAAGTCTTGCAATCATGCTGTGCCCGGCCCTGTGGAAACTGAATAACAATGTGTGTTGCTTTAAGCCACAGCTTGTGGTAATGTTGTTATGTAACAATAGATACCTAACACAATTACATAATACAAACACACAACAAATTCTATTCTTGCCATCCAGAGTCTACCACTATTAACAGCTTTGCAAATATCATCCCAGGTAAAATTGATGCACTGTCTTTGAAAAAATAATAATTAAACAGAAGCTAATAGGTCAAAAACAGAAAATGCCTTCCTCTCCTTTATCTTGTCCTCTCCCACAACCCTGGGCACATCACCGTCAACAATTTTGTATGTTTCTCTCTTCATGGAAATGTGCGTGTATCTGCATCGCTACATGTAAAATAAAACTGCACACATGCAACACACAGAGTACATGTGGACACAAATATGCTTTACTTATGTTTAAATAGAAGCATGCATACATATTTTTTCAATTATAAAGACTAGATATTTTTTGTTATTCTGTTCCAGCCTTTCAAGCTGAAAAACTTGGGGTCACCTTTTTCCTCTTCCCTTCTCCCTCACATCTGAGTCACAGTTGTTCCATCTTCACTATGACCCAGATCTATAGTTGCTCATCTTCACTTTGCCACTCTTTCCGCAGGCCCAGCTGTCCCCTCCAGAATATGGTGCACAAGGTCTTCTGTCCTAAGTGGCCTCTTGCTTGGGTCTTACTCACCGACAGTCTACTCCACGTGGCAGTCAGAACAACTCTGTTAAACCTGAGGCCCATCCTGTCACGCCCATATTTAGAACCCACCAGTGACTCCCATCCCAAGAGGAATAAAAATTACAGTGCTTCCCACCCCCATTAAACCTTCACCCCTGTGGATAATCTAATGGTCACAAATGTACCCAAGTTCAGAATGAATGGTAAGCTCAAAGGATGTAAAGAAAAACCAGGTGAAAACAATTTTTAATAAGGTTTTCAAACATGTTCCATTACTCTTTTTCTTCTAGTTCTCTGTGCCCCAAACAAGTACCGGTTTCTGTTCTGTGTCTGGGAATTACCATTTGTATTCTTTACCAATATTAGGATGCTGAGTGGCTGGAGCTGTGGCTCAGCAGTTAAAGCACTTGCCTGGCATGTGCAGGGACCCAGGTTCAAACCCCAGCACCATGTACACAGTGAAGTGTCAGAGCAACGAAAGCCACATGAAAATCTAATAAAATTGATTCTCTCTCATTCTCGCTCCCTCCCTCTTTCTCTCTCTTGTCCCTCTTTAAAAAAATGATGATGCTAATACAGAAGGTGCAAATTATTGAAAGACTGGTCTTAAGCAACAATATATGCCTACTGTGGCTTCAACCATAGTAGCCCTGATATGTCACTGTCATCCCCAGAAGATTTTTTTAAAATCCCTAATAAATTATTCAAACCCCAAAAGAGTTTATCAAAAGGACCATTTCTACATTATGGATGTTTTCTCTAAATCAGGGTGGGATGTCTTTGGTAAGTCACAGTTGCTTGGATTATATAGCCCTATGTGGCTTCCTATGAACTGCAGTCCAGTCTCAGGGCCCGGACCGTGGTGTAGACAACTCTTAATGTTCTGACCCCACCTGCCTTTGCAGCCCCATTCTCCTTTCTCATTCACTAACCATTCTCGTTTTTGTATATTGCAATCCTGCTTATTCCCTCCAAAGCATTCACATCTTAACCTAAATATTCTCCAATCTATGGAGATCCAACTTGAATTTCACTTCAAACACGAGCACCCCATAATGAAGCTCCCCAACTGTCCTAGAGCACTTTCTTCTCCCTCTGTGATCACTTTGTCCTTTCAGAGTTATCGCCACAGCACACTTCTTCTCCTTATGGTTAACCACCACACAGTATTGACCAGATTGATTTCAAATATTTTCATTAAGACATTTAATTATGGAGGGCTGAAGATAGAGTGCTTGCCTAGCACCTGTGAGGTCCTGGATATGGACCTAGAATCACATGAAGCACAAAATACTTACTATAGAAATTTTTTTTAAAAACCCATCCTGCCACTGGGTGTGGTGGTGCATGCCTGTACTTCCAGTGACTCTGCAGACTAAGGCAGGAGGATTGCAAGTTCAAAACCAGCACCAGCACCTTGATGAGGCCTAAGCAATTTAGTGAGACCCTGTCTCAAAATAAAATTCAAAAAGGGCTGGAGATGTAGCTCAGTGGTTAAGTGCCCTGGGTTCAATCCCCACTACACTCCCCACCCCAAAAACCCCATCCTACAGTACTCTTCCGTATTTGTAGTAGACTGTTATTTTGTTGACCAATGAGCAATTATATTGCAAGTATATGAGCTCACCCTGCACAAGATGAGAGTTTTGCTGTGTGTTATTTACCCTGTGCAAGTCTCTTTCTGCAGATTACTTTGTGTTCTGGAAACCAGTTTTGGCTTATGATGACTGAAAAATTGTCTGCAGGTATAATACTTGATCTGTTGCAATGACATAGAAAGAGAATCAGGCTGGATGTTAAAATGAAAATTTGGCAGTGACTATGTATCTATGTGGAAATGGATGAGAAAAATAGAAGGAAGAGACCAATGGGAAATTTTAGATTGATGGAATGATTTTGACCTAAGAACATTATAAATTTCACCACAGCTCAAGTATACTAGCCAGCAACCGGAGGCACAGTGGTTGGCAGCAACCATGACCAGAAACTTGCCATGCACTCAACTGTTTTCAGGGAATAGACAAAGCCTATCAAGGTGTGAGATTGAGCCTGCATCTCACAGGGACTAGGCCATATGGACCACTTGTGGGCTGATACAAATGACATTCCCCAATCCAGGAATGCATCCTTCACACAAGAGTAACACATTCAAGTAATGCCAGCAAGATGACGGAACAGATCACCCACACATCTCCTCACAAGGATCCTGCACACATCCCAGATGAAAGTCTTTGTGGGAGTCTTAAGGTTCAGGTAGGAGGCTATGAAACCTAGAACCTAGGAGGGTCATTTTGAGACTGCAGACCCACATGTGGGCAGCAGACCTGTCAATCATGCTCCTGAGCTCCAGTCCACTAATGACCCTTCTTTTACTCAGCTTTTTTGTTGCTGTGACTAGAAGACTGACAAGAACAGTTTTAGGAGGAAAAGTTTAGTTTTGGGCTCAGAGTTTTCAAGGTCTTAGTCCATAGAAGGACGGCTCCTTTCTTTGGGGCTTGAGGTAAGGCAGAACATCATGTGGCAGGCATGGCCAGGGAGCAGAGAGCTCAAGGCATCACACCAGGAAGCAGAGAAGAGGGAGAAATTCCATGCCAGACACAGAATATATACCCCAAAGACACGTTACCAGTGACCCACCTCCTCCAGCCACACCTACCAGCTACAGCTGCTAGTTAATCCCCTTATGGGTAAGGTTTTTATAACCCAATCCTTTCACCTCAGCCTTTGTGAATTGTCACATGTGACCTTTTGGGGGACACCTCACATCCAAACCATAATAACCCTGTTCTCCAAGGGGTGTGATCACAGCCCATCTGGCCTTGAACTTGCAATCAAAACCATCTACATTGGGTGTCTAAGAAGAATCCAGCACACTAGTGCCACCGTATAGAGGCTTGCCTGCCAACACTGGCTTGGCAGTGGATGTAAACATTGCCCAGTGCTCAGCTCCAGCCTCACTCAGCTGCAGTTCCAGGTTAGTGCTGCTCACACAGGACCTGGAGGGAGACTCACCCACACCTCACAGCCTAAGGAGTCATCTCAGGCATGCTGGGATCTGCCCCAGCAGAAGTGGAGGGGGCCAAGCCTCAGCTTTGACCTCTCTTGCCAAAGGAATGATCTTCCTTCCCTGGGCAGGGAACAGCAGGGAGACATGTGTCTATTTGAGCACCAGGATGGCTCACTGGCCTCTGCATCACTGCATCCTGAGGAGGCAGCCTTGGATCCCACCCTTCATGCTGCAGTCAGGAAACTGTTCCACCTGTGCAGAGTGGCTGGGAGACAGGCACTTATCTGATCCTCTTGTGCAGGCTCATAGCTCTATTCCACAGCCAGTCCCAAAGGGGTCACATGGTAGCTCCAGCTCCTGATATTACACTAAGAAAATGATCCTGCTGGGGGACACAGGCTCACCTGGGCTTCAGGGCCAGGCTCACCAGCTTCCATTCCACAGCAAACCCTGAAGTGGCCAAATCTTGGCTCCAGCTCACCTACCTGTTTTTGGGAACTGTTAGGTGAACCTGTCTAGGATGCCAGGACAAGCTTCTAGGCTTGGGTCCCTAATGGACTTTCACACACAGCCTAGGTACTCTCCTTGCATCTCCCAGATATACAATGAGGCTGGGATACTGAGCCAACGCAGGCACACTTGCAATTCCTATGGCAAACCCAGGCTTCGGATACCTTCTAAGGCTGAAGCAACTGCAGTGGCTAAGGAACATAAGTCAGACCACTTAGAAATTCTGGAAAGGCCCAATGAAGAAGGATGGGTACAAACAAAGCTATACCATAGAGACAGGAATAAGTGCCTAATTCTTTAATGGCATCCATGCATATCACAAGCAATGAGAACAAACAGAAAAAAATAGGAACTTACCAAACAAACAAAGGTGACAGTGATTTACCCTGAGGGGTGGAGATGTGTGATCGGTCAGAGCATTCTAGATACTTGTTTCAAGGAGGTCCAGAAAACCTTAAGAAAGAACAGAAACAATTCAGAAATTTATCACAGAGATTAAATAGACAGCATACTTGAGAGATACATGCATACCACATCTATCTAAACACAATTAATGGTCAAGTTATGGAACCAATCTAGGTCCATCAACAGAGAAATGGATAAAGAAAATATGGCACATACATATGGTGGAGTTTTATTCAGCCATAAAGAAAATCATGTTGTTTGCAGGAAAATTAAATGGAACTGGAGAATACCATGTTAAGTGAAATAAACCAGACTCAGAAAGATAAATATTGTATGCTTTCTCTAATATGTAGAAGTTAGTTGGAGAAATAAAAAAGAAAAAAAGAGGGGGAACATCATGAAAGCTGCATGGAAACCATTAGGATAGAGGGAGAGGGTTAGAGGAAGGGGCCTGCAGGAGGGAGGTGGGGGATCAAATATGCATGTACCACAATGAACCCCACCATTCTGTATAATATGCATCAATTAAAAAAGAAAATCAATGAAGCAGGCTGATATAAAAACAGAAATCCTAGAAGAGAAAAATACAATAAACAAAATAAATGCAATAGAGGGCATGAACAGCAGAATGGAGCAAGCAGAAGGAAGACTGAACTCAAATACAGGTTGTTTGAAAATGTAAAATTGGAGGAAAAAATAAAAAGGAATGAATAAAGCTCATGACATTTATGGGATAACATAAAAGGAACACATGTATAGCTCATTGAAGTCCAAATGGAAAAGGCAGTGGAAAGCTTAAAGAAATAATGACAAAACCTTTACAGACTTGGAGAGAGATGGATATCCAGGGACAGGAATGTCTAAGGTCACCAACAAGATTTTTTTTTTTTTTTAAAGAGAGAGGGACAGTGAGAGAGACAGAGAAAGAGAGAAACAACTTTATTTAGTTTTTTTCACATGGCCTTAGTTGCTCCAACACTTAGTTGTATACGTGGTGCTGGGGTTTGAACCCGGGTCCTCGTGCTTGCCAGGCAAGCGCCAAAACCCCTGAGCCACCGCTCCAGCCCCAAGATTTTTTTT
>PVKS010044504.1:0-14300 GCA_004027875.1 Aplodontia rufa
TTATGGAGACCTTATCTCAAAATAAAAAGGGCTGAGGATGTGGCTCAGCGGTTAAGTGCTCTTGGATTCAGTCTTGTTCAGTTCCTAGTACCAAAAACATACAAACAAACAAACCTTATAGATCTGTTATTCCTAGTCATTTTCTCTCCTCTGGGGAAGATGTAACTGATCTGTATATGTGGGACCATAATGAAATTCTTCAAAATCCAGGAAAAATGGCAAGAGTATATCCAAAGTAACAGGGGATATGTATATATTTGAGACAGGGTCTTGCTAAGTTGCCCAAGGCCTTGCTAAATTGGTAAGACTGGCTTTGAACTTGCCACCCTCCTGCCTTAGCTTATCAAGTTACTGGGATTACAGGCATGCACCACCACACCCAACTCAAGATAAAATTTTTGAAAAGGCTGGAGATAAAGCAGTTTAGAGGTAGAGTACTTGCCTAGCATATGCAAAGTACCGAAAGAAAAAAAATGAGCCAGATTTAGCAGCTTTATCTCTCCTGGAGTTGCCTCTCATAGAATTGCATGTCAGGTTTTAGCTGCTTAGTTCCTCACTAGTGGCACAATTCAGCAGTGAAACTATTAATCCCTTATATCATTCTCCAACTTCAGTGTCTTTTAAATGCTCGCTGGAGGAAAATACCTCTGATTGCCTCCCTTTACCTGTCTCATTGAAGTTCTTGGATCATTAAGCCTCAGTCTTGCTGTATCTACCAAGATGTATATTTTGACTCATGCCTCCTTGCCTCCCAGTTTATCAACCTACATGAGAATGGCCAGAGCAATGCTGATGGTGTGAGTGAGCATGCTGTTGCAGAGTTGTGGCTGCAGCACAGCTTACAGTACCACTGCCTCTCAGCTCAGCTCCGACCTCTGCTTGGGGATAGACAGTATATCAGAAAATTCTACACAGGTGAGTAGAGGTCACTTAGGGTTGCTGTATATACTTCGTTATTCTATTCTCTTCCACCTTACTTTTCCTCTATAGTGTCCTTCTAATTCCAGAGCCTCATATTTTTCACTTGATGACAAGAGATTCTTACTCAGAAACATATATCCTATCTTCCCTTTTACCTCTTTTGAAAAACACAATCAAACTTTATGCTAAGATATTCCTCTACACCCGTACACACAAACCAGTAATGGAAACTACCATTTATTAAGAGTTTCTGATGTTCCGGGCACAGTGTTACTGTACTCATCACAACATTCCTTTAAGTTGGGATTAGTACCCCTGTTTTCCAATCAGAGAAGCAGAGTTGAAGGAGGTTGGGTGATTTGGCCAGAGTCACCCAAACCCAAAATTCGGTCTTGGATTTTTTTGTCTTTGAACCTCTTATCTTGAGCTCCTTGCTTACTGGACATGACTTAGCTTCTCCTATACTTTGCTTGTCTTTAATTCCCCTTCTCCCTTCAGTGGCATGGTTCTCCTCAATTCTTTTTACTTTTTTTCTCTTTCTTTCACTGAGTTGCTCTCTCCTAGGACCATACAAGGAGACCAAGCTCTCCCTGCTGGACTTCATCATTGTGGTAACTTTCTCTTCCCAGATACTGCTTTCCTGCTCAGTGATGCACATGTCACAGCCATGCTTCAATGCCTGGAAGCCGTGGAACAGAACAACCCCTGCCTCCTGGCTCAGATTGATGCATCTATGGTAAAGCGGCAAGGAATTATTTGTCTGTGCTGGGACCGTGATGTAATTCTCAGTAGCAAATGACTCCTTCACTGAGACAATTGTGAACTGAAAGGCTTTTATTTTTATTTTTTAGTGGTGCTGGGGATCAAACCCAGGACCTCTTACATGCTATGCAAGTGCTCTGCCACTGAGCTACACTTCCCAGCCCCCATTAAATACTTACTGAAGCCCAACAGCGTGGGAGACTGAGGCAAAAGGGTCTGAAGTTTGGGACTAACCTCGGCAACTTAGCAAGACACAGTCTCAAAATAAAAAAATAGAAAGGGCTGGGGATTGGGGTTGGAGTGGTGGCTCAGCAGTTATGGTGCTTGCCTGGCATGTGCAAGAATGTGGGTTCAAACCCCAGCACCATGTACACAACCAAGTGTTGGAGCAATGGAGGCCACATGAAAAACTAAAAATTGATTCTTTTTCTCTCTTACTGTCCCTCTTGCTTTAAAAAAAAAAAGAGGGGGGCTGGGTGTATAAAAAATGAAAAACTTATCGAAGTGAAAATGTAAGCTTAGGTCTTATTTGCTGTGGGGGAACATTGGGGTTGGGGTGGGGAAGTGTATATATTTTTTAAGTCTTTGTGGTCCTTGGTTTGAGTAAGTACCTCCTTAAGGCAGGTTTGACCAAGAGCTGGGGAGAAGGGTAGTTCTGAATTAAGAGTTAAGTTTACAGTGTCAGACCTAATATGGGTTAGTAGTACATGGTACCATTTTTTCTCTTTGGTCTAAAGAAAATTTTGTTACCTATAATAAGCTCACTTCATTACTTACTCTCCAGTCAGTGCCTCAACTAGAATGGAATTGGAGCCCCTACTCCATCTGGGTTGGAGGATTCCACGACTCTCCTGGTTGTTTTAATTTTGATTGTGGTTTTCTATGTATTATACTTTCTATCTATTGAATACTTTTTATGTTCCAGGCATTATGCTATTTGTAAAACATGCATCAGCTCATTTAATCTTGACAACTCTGTGCAGTAGGCTTTAATCTCTTTATAAAGAAGGCATAGAGTAGGTAAGTCAGTTTCCAAAGTTTGGACCAAATAACTTAAAAGTGATAGTGTGGATTAAAATCTTGTTCTATCAGACCTCAAACTCCACATGCATAGTACTGCTTCCAGGGGAGATACTCCTACTTAGACCACTTAGAAGGATTCCAGTGCAGAAGCTGTGGTGTACAGCAGGACTTCACAGTTTCAATTTATGCTGTGTTAGAGGGTAGCTGTGCTGTATTTACAGGGTCTGGCTATAGTCTTGGCATGCTGCCAAACACCAGTTTTTATCAGCATTTCTGCAGTATTGACTGCTCCTTCTGTTAGGGCCCTGTCCTTGACTGACACATTTTATTTTGTTTTAGTTTGCCCGAAAGCATGAGAGCCCACTGCTGGTGACAAAGAGCCAGAGC
This sequence comes from Aplodontia rufa, assembly GCA_004027875.1. NCBI lineage: Eukaryota > Metazoa > Chordata > Mammalia > Rodentia > Aplodontiidae > Aplodontia > Aplodontia rufa. Next base: position 3,094 of record PVKS010044504.1, read on the forward strand.
CTGACAGCTCTGCCTGGTTCCACATATACCCCTCCAACCAGCTATGCTCAGCATTCCTACTTTGGGGCCTCATCTAGCCTCCACCAATCTGTGCCCAACCACAGCTCAGGTATGGGGGCAGGAAAGGGGTGGTCATTTCATGTATCTCCAGACCTAGAAGCAGAGGACTTTGGGTGCTGGGCATTGAGACTTGGGTTGGTCCATGCTGTCAAACTTCATATCTTAATAATGAACATTTTAAAAAGTTATACAGCAGCTAGTATAACAGAAAGTAACAGAGGAAAGAGATGTTTTTAGATTCTTTGTTTCCACATTTTTATTGGTATATTAATAATGTTTTTAGATTTTTTTTGGGTTTCTAATCTACGTTGAAGAGAAGGCATTTTAGTAATAGCTAACATTTATTGAGTGCCTAAAACATGCTCGGCTCTGTTGTAATCAGTTTATATATACTATCTCATTTGATCCTTAAAACAGCCATGTGAGGTAGGTGTTATTGTCACTAATTTCACATATGAGGAATGCATAACAACGAGACATAAAGCCTCTATCTCAAGAGCCCACGCATGCTCTTGACTTGGGTGCTTCTAAATAATTTTTTACTGTAATTGACTTACTTTTCTGAGGTGACACCATGTCTTCAGTACCCAGTAATGAAAGAGAAATGGTTTTTAGTTGTGGAGAAGCCTTTCATACATATTATAGGCCTCTAGCTCACCTTCTTTCCTCTTACTCTTTCTTTTTTATATTGTAGAGAGAAGATCTACTTCCTTTTCCCTCTCTGGAGCTCCCCAGAAACCTCCAGAAAGCAGAGAACACCTTTCACCAACAGAGGATCAAACCATCCAAGCTCTCCAGCTTTCAGACTCTGCACTAGCCAGGGTTTCTGCATTGACCCCACATGAGATGAGCTCCAGCACTCTGACCAGCCCCATAGAGGCATCCTGGGTCAGCAGCCAGAATGATTCCCCAAGTGATGCCAGTGAGGGACCTGAGTATCTGGCCATTGGCAACCTGGACCCCCATGTCCGGACTGCCAGCTGTCAGAGTCACGGCAGCAATTCTGAGAGCAGCAGCTCGAATTTGTTCTCCTCCAGTAGCTCCCAGAAGCCAGATTCTGCTTCTTCTTTAGGGGACCAAGAGGGAGGTGGGCAGAGCCAGCTGTCCAGTGTCCTTCGCAGGTCCAGCTTCTCAGAGGGGCAGACTGTCACTGTCACCAGTGGGACAAAGAAGAGCCATATTCGCTCCCATTCAGATACCAACATTGCCTCCAGAGGAGCCCCAGGTAATGGTGAGCATCAGCCACTAGTTAGCAAGATGACCCCCTGAGCTTACGGTAGAAGACAGCATTTGTTCCTAAGGCTTTCCAAGCACCAGAAAGAGAAATTGTTACTGATAATATGAGATTCTTCTTTATAATGAAAGAGAGAACTTTGTAATATAATACTGATATTCAAGAAATGTCTTGAATATATGTTTGTTCCTTTTGTTCCTTTATATATTGCTAAATATTAAATGGCATAGGAGTATAGTGTGACTTTGAATTTCAAATGATCTCTTGGACTAAGGACTAATGGGACTAAAAATAATCCCATTAAATTCTTCCTCTTGCTGTGATTCCTTAGAAATGATATAATACAGATATGAGAGAAACAGTGATATTAGGGTTTTCCAGTTAAAACTAGGAATATGAGTATAGGGGGATGTAACATAGTAACCAAGTTGATGGGTAAGGGACAGTCAGGAGGCCCTGACCCCTGGGAATTCCCTCCCAGAAACACTAGCTGATAGCAGAGAGTGACCTAGACTTAGGGAAAGTGGGTTTCATTGCTTTTGCCATCTCCCTGCCATCATCCTTCTTGGGTTGTTGGAATCTGGCAGACTTTGGTTGGATTTCATTTGTAGCAAACTCTCCTAACCAGCAAGTATAACCTGTGTTCAAAGCCATTCTGGGTCAGAAAAGTCCCAGAAATAAAACATTAAAAAATATAAAAAATTTAAGATGAAAAAGCATTCCCTTAGCATCTGGAACTGCCTTTGCTTCTGTGTAACTTCTGGAAAGATGAGAACTTAAGGGCCTCATCTGAAACTTTCTGAATGACAAACTTTTATCTTTGTTTTTCCTTAAGAATTTGATTTGACTAACTGAAATCTTTAGTGGAAAAATCTGCAAATCAAAGCCTGTCTTCCCATGAGCTTTCTTAGATGTGAAGAGTGCTTGGGTTAGTTCCTCATGTCACATCTTCTACTGCAGGCCTGGTGTCTACTGTATTCGAGGTCATTGGCCTTCGAGCATGTAAAACTTCCCTGCCCCCATTCTTGAATCCACATGGATTCCAGAAACCATGGTAACCTGCATGGGAAAAAGGAGCCAGAGAAAACGTATGCAGAAGGGTCTGAGGAAGTATGGGTCAAGTGTAGCTTCTTGTAGGAGTCATCCCTCCTTTAGCATTGGGGTTCCCTTTTGGAGTTATGGCCCCACCTCTGCCAGGTAAAAAGACACCGTGGGTTTTTTTTTGTTTGTTTGTTTGTTTGCTTGTTTGTTTTCTCTCTCTCTCTCTCTAATCTTGTTTGCTGTGTCTGGATTCTCCTGTACACTTGTCTGTTTACCTACAGGAGGCCCCAGGAATATCACCATTATAGTTGAAGATCCCATTGCAGGTTTGGGAGCCAGTCCTCCACCTTCTTTCCCTTCTGCTCCTTTGTGACTACCTTGTTTAGTTGAAAAACTCCTTTTACAGTCTGGTGTCAAATCAAGTCTGGCTAGTCTGATGCTGTTATGATGCAGGACCTATCTGTAAAACGGCACCAATACTTGTCAGGGGCTGTGATGCGTGCCTGTAATCACGGTAACTTAGGAAGCTGAGGCAGAAGGATCACAAGTTCAAAGCCAGCCTCAGCAACTTAGCAAGGTCCTAAGCAACTTAGCAAGACCCTCTCTCAAAATAAAATATAAACAATGGGCTGGGAATGTGGCTCAGCAGTTAAGCACCCCTAGGTTCAATCCCTGGTAGCAAAAATTTTTAAAAAATTAATTTAAAAAATGACACCAGTACTTAATGTAATATATGTTCTGCCCACAACTTCCACATGCCTCATTCAATCTCCCAATGCTTCTTGGAGGCAGAATCAAGACCTAGCAATTCATTTTTGCCCAAATGTGAAACTGAGGCCTATTTTTTGTCTAAGCCTTCATGATGAATTTTAGTGGCAGAATGTTTCTTTTAACTGAATACTTACTGTAGATTTTTTAATTTCCTTGACTTAACACCAGGATGTATTTTATCCCCTTTCTGTGGCCTTGGATATTCTTGCATGTTTTTTGCCTGTGAAGAGTCCCATTTCCTTTTTATTCATCTGTCTTCATTCCCCTGTGAGTCCCCATACCCCATTCCAACCATTACACATTTTTCTAGTGGTTTGAATCTATTTCTTTGGTTTTCATAGTGGTATTCAAACTGAGATTTGTGTTCCATTCTTGGTAGTATAATTCATGGATATGTTAATGCTGTAGGAATGTGTCTGCAAGACGGAGTGGTGAGAAAGGACTGAAAATCATGGCCTCCTGGTAATGGGCATGCCATTACCTGGTAGTAGGCATGCTAGCTTTGAAAAAAGAGGGTTAAAGAAGAATAAAGTATGCAGAATCATCATTTAGAAGAGCGTCGTTGTTCTTAAGCAGATGAGAAATTAGAAGAAGACGGATTCTGAGTGAGTGTAAGGAAGTGATAAGAATTAGTTGGATGGGCAATATTAGGAAGTAGTGTATTCGGTGTGCAAAGGCTGAATAGCCATATTTTGAAATGAAGTAAGGTTGTGGTATTAGAGTTTCTGTTGTGTGTTGAGTTTGGGGATCCCAAAAGTCCCTTCTGAGACATAGTTTCTTACAAAGGCATCATAGTGACTGCTAGTTTGTCTTTAGTTCAGTTGTGAGGAGCAGAGCCCATTGCTAGGGCTACCAGAAGTCTTTGAGGCCCAAGGAGAATGTCATGTAGTAGCTTTTTTTTTTTTTTTTTTTTTTTTCCAAGAGGAGCAGTGGAGAAGTTGCCACCATTTTTCAGGGAAATGGGTTAGCTATGGCTCCTCCCAGAGCACCCTGCTCATTTCTCAGGCACCCATCTGCTCTTCCACCTGCTTTTCCTTCTGTAACACTGGAAATTTTGTGTTTCCTTTTGAAGAGTATCAGTTTCTCATTTCCTGTAAGCCCTGCCTGCTGCTGTTTTTCCATTCCCAGCTCTTATTAGTCTTGTTCACAGGTACCTCCTGCTTTACCAACCTTCTCATTAAACCTCTCCCTTGCTTCTCTAGTCACTGAGACCTTTGGTTTCAAGGCCATTGTCTTCGGCTCCTTCAGCACTGCCTTGATGCTGCTTTTAAGTACATTGTTGGGTTTTTTCTTTTTTAATTCCTTAGTGAATGTAAAACTCATATTTTAAAACCTAGTGTCAATGTATCAGAATTTCGATGTGCTTATCTTTGTTTTACCATCTGAAGACTGTTTTCTTTCTTTCTTTTTTTTAGGGGGGTGGGTGATGCTGGGGATAAAACAAAACACAGGGCCTCACTATGCACACTCGGAAATTCTCTGCCCCTGAGCTACATCCCTAGACCCTGAAGACTGTTTGCTAAATTCATTTGTCAAGTGGTTAGAAATTGGCTGATATTCCTATAACATGTGCTTAGATGGAAGAAAAAGGAACTAAATTAATTCATTTTGATTTCTTTTTTGCCTTTGTGTTGCCCCATGCTGTATCATGTTTTCTGCCTTCCTCTAAAACTGCACTGATTTTCCAACTCCTTTCGTCCATATTTTCTGTTTTCTTGGGCTGTTCACTATTGGTATGCCACCTCTTTCCTGTTTGGGGAGGGTTTTGAGAATGAGAGCAGTTAAATGTTGAAACTCTGGAGTTGGAAATGAATCTGTTGCTCACTCGAGTATGTGTTTTTACTTCTTGGTATGGTCACTGACACTAGAATCCTGCAGTGATAAGTCGAAGTTAGGAGACCCCTTTTCCTACCCTGCTCAAAGCGGTGAAGTCAGCACACCCAGCTCTCTGTACATGGAGTATGGTAAGTGAGTACTAGGAATGCTAGGGCTGAAATTGTGTCTTGTCTTTGTTTTCCCCTTCTGCCTGCTAAGGCCTGAGCTTTGGGGCTCATCTCATCCCTGTGGAGGATACACACTGCAGTCTGACCCACCCCTTATTTAACCCGTGTGCTAGAAATCACAGTTACCTGCCATTTGTCTTGGTCTACTCTGACTCTGGGGTTCCACCCTCTCTTATGTTATAGGTATTATCATGGTGTGTCTCTGTTGATCCAGATGAAATGACTCTGTGTTGGTGAGAAGGATGTTGAAAAGAGGCCTTTGAGTATCTAGGTTTAGAATCACATGGAAATCATGTATAGGAGGAAGCTACTTGTGTCCTTTTCTGACTGTCAACATGGGTTTTTAAATTTTATTGTTATTTTGTGTGGAGTAGGATAGCATTGTATGTCATCTATAAATTTAGATAGTAAAAAGGATTGTCTCTGGACTCTTTTCATGTATTCCATCATTCTCCAACCAAGAGTTTTAGTGCTCTGAGTCTGAGTAATTCTGTTAGAAGATAGACACCTTTCCTACCTCTTAATTCCTCATTATCTGGGAAGACTTGACAGCATCTTTAGTGGTAAAATCTTCAGACTTCTTGAAGAAGCATAGCTGTTACAGATTTGCCTTTCAAGACAGAACTTTTTACGTCCACATTCTGTTTTCCCACAGAGGGTGGTCAGTACCTGTGCTCAGGAGAGGGCATGTTTCGAAGACCATCAGAAGGACAGTCACTCATCAGCTACCTCTCTGAGCAAGACTTTGGTAGCTGCGCAGACCTAGAAAAGGTGAGGAATCATAGGGCCTGATGAAGAGCTCATTTGTTGGTAGATGTGTTCTGAGAATCTGTGGTGTCATTTGTTTGAATGAGATTTCAGATACATGGCAGTGACGTGAGTAAGATCCAGCATATTCTGTTTCTGGGAAACTCTTCAGGGTGTGTGTGCTCCTCATTGAGTCCAAAATATTAGCAGTTTTATACTAGAAGCTATGCTGGGCAGAGAAACATTGAATTTTAGCCACATGATTATCGTTCCCTTGATCCTGGAATCTTAGATAAATATTCTTTCCAGAATCAACTTTTGTATTTTATTCTTAGGCTCAGATGTGTAATAAATAACAAGTATGCAGCATTTTATAGATTACAAAACACTCTATGGACATTTACCTTACTACTTCATGTATGAGTATATCAACTTGAAAAAGAGCCTGGCTGAAATTCATGGGCATCTTCTCTTTTTTCTTTGCTAGGCAAAGAACTCTGCACACTTATTCTGTTTGCACTTATTCCTTCTTCACTTTATTTAACCGCAAAGAATGAATTGCATTTAAACAAAAACTAAAAAGAACTACAGTGTCCAAATGGTTTGGGCTCAAAAGTATTAGTGAGCTGGATTTAATCAAGTCCATAAACAAAACAATTTTAAAAGACAGTCTTAAGACAAAATAGTAGCTCCCAGGAATGTCTTAAAGTTTTGTCTTTTTCAAAAGTTGACTCGATTCAATTTGCCTCATTCTTAGAAGCATCATCCAAATTCTCCAAAGATCTGGAACTTTATCACTATCACCATCCCCTCCAGTGGCAAGTGATGCTTTTCTCCATAGATTGGGCAGACATTCAGCCAGTTTCCCTAGACTGGTCAGACTGTCTGCACCAAGCTGGTTTTAAGATTCTGTGATATTTCTGTCAGCTGCTTTTTTTTTTTAACATAGCCCATGATGGTGATAATGTTTGTTGCCAGAAATGCCTGAAACTTAAAGTTTGTTAGAGTGAATCGCTGTTCCTTGATTTGTAAATATATTCACCTCTTCAGTACCAGAGATACTGTTTAGCCTTACCTTCTTAAGGAAAATTGAAGTGTAGCAGTTCTATGAACCAGCTTCATTTCTCTCTAAGCAGTTACTTTACCACCAATGCATTTTTGTGCTTAAAGTGTGTTAAGTTTTTCCTGGTTCATGATAGTTTCTTTCACTTTGTTGGAATGGAAATGGGGCTACACGGGGTATTGACACGTGGGGTTAACAGAGCTGACCAGCTGAGATTCTCTTTCCTTTTTTTTTTTTTTGATATATGTAGAAAATGGAACAGCAGGGAACAGGCATGGTCAAGAGAGCAAACAGAATTTAGAACAGGTTTTCTGGTCACCCACTTTCCTCATAGTAAAAGTGTGCATTTCCCTTGGATGTTTTCAATAAGAGTAGTGCATACCTTGGAAGTCTGCTTTCCAACATTATGATAAACGAGGCATTCAGTATTTCCAGTTCCCTGCCAGAGAACTTCTTTGATACTCTCGTTTCCCCAGGAGAATGCCCACTTCAGCATCTCAGAGTCCTTGATTGCTGCCATTGAGCTAATGAAGTGCAACATGATGAGCCAGTGCCTAGAAGAGGAGGAAGTAGAAGAGGAAGACAGTGATAAAGAAATCCAGGAACTGAAACAGAAGATCCGCCTTCGGCGCCAGCAGATCCGCACCAAGAATCTGTTCCCTGTGTACCAGGAAACTGAGCATGGAAGTGAGTGAACACTTCTGTTCCTGCTTTTTCATGGTTTCTTCTATTTTTGCTACCAGACTAGTAATACTCATCCCAGAGTCCGTCAGTTTCATACATCAGAAGTAGCTTCCTGATATGTGGAGAACTAAGACCACTCACCCCAGATTGACTTCCCAAATACTAGTACCTCCTAATTATATGCAATTTTCTAAGGGACTAAACCAACAAGAAGAGCTAATTTCCACTTCAACAGCTTCACTCCCAGCCAAAGTTCTATTTACTTCTTTCTGTTGAAGTCATACGAACAGGTTCCTTTTATTGTGACATTGGAAGAAATAGGAGATCTCTTTCTGTTTTACTTATTAGTATTATTATATATATATATTTTATTTTAACAGGTTTTCGGGTCACCTCCAGCAGCTCCCAGTTTAGTTCACGTGATTCAGCACAGTTTTCTGACTCTGGCTCTGCTGATGAGATTGATGAATTTGAAATCCAAGGTAAGAAGTGACACTTTGTTACAGAGAGCTTTTATTACTTGTTTCTTTCAATTTGGAGTCATACGCCAAGAAGCTAAGTAGAAGATCTTCGTTATGGACCATTAACGAATATTGTTGGTTACTAAAAGGGACAACTTCTCATGTTTAAAAATAAAAAACTGGGGCTGGAGCAGTGGTTCAGTGGTTACAGAGCTTGCCTGGGGTGCGAGATGCAGGTTTGAACCCTAGCACCACATACACAACTGTCAGAAAAACAAGACCCAGACGAAAAAATAAATAAAAGTTGGTTCTCTCTCCCTTTCTCTCCCTTGCTCCCTCCTTCTTTCCTTCCATCTCTCTCTCAAAAAAAAAAAAAGAAAAGCCTTTATAAATTCACTACACCAAACTAAAGCAAACCAAACCATTTTAAAAATAACTAAATGTATGTATATATTTATATATGTAAATATGTGTATATATATTATGTGGGAGTATGGGAGATTGAACCTCTAGGAGTGCTTTATGCTGAACTACAGCTCCTTTTTTTTTGTTTTGTTTTGAGACAGGGTCTCACTCAGTTGCTTAGGGTCTAAGTTGATGAGACTGGCTTTGAACCTGTGATCTTCTTGCCTCAGCCTCACTTGTCACTGAGATTATAGGCATGTGCCAATGCACCTAGCAATTCCCTTAAAAGTTAAGCAGAAAAGAACCTTCAAGAAAGTGTTCCAGGTGAAGTGGGATGCCTGTTGAAGTCACCCAGATGATATTTTAAAAAATCATTTGCATCTTTCTTTTGGGTTCCCAGTGTGCTTCCTCCTTCTAGCTCATTGGGCTGACCCATACCACATGAAATTAGAATCCTATCCTCCTGTGCCACAAACACAACTGAGATTTTTTTTTGAAGTATTGAAAAGGAGCTTTATTGTATTCCTAAAGCAAAAGGATAAGAAAAATCATTGAGGAGGAAGCAAAAAGGGAAATAAATCAAGTTCACAAGTAGAGCTTTAATTTCTCACCTACCAGTGCTAACTTATTTAGCAGAATCATAGACTCTTGTTGTTAGAAGTGTCAGCATGTAGAAGGGGAGGGACTCCCATCCAGTAGGTTGGTTGTATTAAATTAGATTAGTGTCCCATTCCTGCATATCAGTGAGACAAAAATCAACAAACAAACAAACAAACAAAAATAGTTCCAGGGTATAAGTTCTTCCGTATGGATGAAACCAAGAGTCATTTCCAGTAGAGCTGACTTGTATCTGTAATACTCCACTGTGACATTGTAACATGGTGATAAATAGATCTTTTATTGCATGTTAGAGAACCATTCATTTGCACAGACCTCTAGATGAAGATCTCTACATGTATTTTTCAGGTCTCTAAGAAGTCTTCTGTGTTTTCCTTGATGTATCTGGTTTCTATTCATGACAGTAATAGGTAGTTGCTTAAAACTCCATTTTTTCTTTGTGGATTTTCCAGCAACAATTCTCCATTTCTCTGGCACCACCTGGATGTCCTCCAGTTCAATTCTGACACTAACTACCTAGAGTTAGCAGAGATCCACGAGTTAATGTCTCAGTGTCACAAGATTGTTCCCACTTAAGATGCCAGATACAAGTAAGGTTACTCATATTCTTTTTTTTTTTTTTTTTTTTTTTTTTAAAGGAGAGGACAGTGAGAGAGAGAGAGACAGAGAATCAATTTTTATTTAGTTTTTCATATGGCTTTTGTTGCTCTGACACTTAGTTGTGTACGTGGGTGCACAACTGGGGTTTGAACCTTTGTACTCAGTGCATGCTGGGCAAGCACCATAACCACTGAGCAACGGCTCTAGCCCCCACCCATATTTTTCTCTGCTGACTATAAATTCAGGGAATGCTGTGTACCTTGTATTACCTCAAATTTAATAATTCACTAAAATGATTCACAGAATTTAGGATATCACTATGTTGCCAGGCGTGGTGGTACATGCTTATTATCCCAGCGACTTGGGAGGCTAAGGCAGGAGGATTGCAAGTTCAAGGTCAACTCAGCAATTTAGCGAAGCCTTCAGCAACTTAGGAAGACCTGTATCAAAATTTTAAAAGGGCTGGGGATGTGGCTCAGTGGTTAAATGGCCCTGGATTCAATTCCCAGTACTCCCCGTTCCCTGCAAAAAACAATAACCCACTGTATTTATGATTTCGGTTTATTATAAAGGATACAAATAAATAGCCACATGAAGAGGTCATTGGGTGAGATCCTGAAGAGTCCCTAGTGTAGGAACCATTGTCTCTTTGGAGTTATACATGCCACCATCCCAACACTGATATATTCACCTACCAGGCAGCGCCCTAGACCTTGTTGTTCCAAGTTTTTTACTGCAATTTTATTATATAGGTATGATTGATTAATTCATTAGTCATCAGTAATTGAACTCAATCTTCAGCCTCTCTCCTTCCTGGAAGGGGAAGTCAAAGTTCCAGCTCACTAATCATGTGGTTGGTTCTTCTAGTGGCCAGCCCCCATCCTGAAACCAGCTCAGTGGTAGAGTGCTTGCCTGGTATGTACGAGGTTCTGGGTTCAATCCCCAACACCATGTATACAAATAAATAATAGAAAAACAAAACCAGATGAAAAATAGTATTAATTTTCTTTATCTCTCTCTTTTTCTTAAAAAAAAGAGTTCATTAGTATACACTGAGGTATCACTGAAAGGGACTCTTTATTAATAATAAAGGACATTGCTATGACTCACAAAACTCCAAGGGTTTATAGACCCCTATCAATTACTCTCACACACACACATAGCCATTTTTCCCACTTCTAGTACTTGGGATTGAACCCAGGACCTTATAGAACTTTGTCAAATTTTGCAAATTTTGAGACAGGGTCTCATTAAGTTGCTTAGGCTGACCTTGAATTTGCAATCCTTCTCCCTCAGTCTCCCATGTGACTGGGATTACATGCTTGTATGACCACACCTGTCAAATATTTATTTTGTGTCCTTAACTAATCTGTGATTGACTTGATCTCCAAAATTAGAAGAAAGTAAGAGAGTTCCATCCTCTCAGGAACAGCTGCAGAATTTCATGAGGGTAATTTTAAGGCACATTCAGAGTTTGCTGCTTTATCAGGTGTAGAACAGTCCGTTTGAAGGCTAAATAT
>PVKS010044505.1:0-14297 GCA_004027875.1 Aplodontia rufa
TGGTTCTTGACTGTTTGATAATGTTTCCCCCTGAATTGTATCTCTGTATCCATCTAATAAAAAAAAGAATGTAAATAATGAATGATGGTGAAGGTGTGGGGAGAAAAAACACTTTTATATTGTTACTGAGCAAGTTAGTATAACCATTGTGAGAATCAGTACGGAAATTTGTCAAAAACTAGGTAGGAACAGAATCACCATATGACGTAGCCATTATTCTTTGGTATTTACACAAAATATCTAAAGTCAGCATACTATGATACATTCATATGAGTATTTATAGCAGCACAATTCACAATAGCCAGATTATGGAAACAGTCTAGCTCTTCATCAATAAATGAATGAATAAAGTAAACGTGATATAGACATATATATATATATATACACATATATATACATTCATTCAAGATGATATATATATATATATATGTGTGTGTATATATATATATATATATATATATATATATATATATCTTGAGTTCTTCTCAGCCATAAAGAAGGATGAAATTGGGGTGCTGGAGCAGTGGCTCAGCAGTTATGGCACTTGCCCAGCATGCGCAAGTACACACGTTCAAACCCCAGCACCCACATATACAACTAAGTGTTGGAGCAACGAAAGCCATGTGAAAAACTCAATAAAAATTGATTCTCTCTGTCTGTCTCTCTCTGTATATCTCTCTCTCACTGTCCTTCTCTCTTAAAAAAAAACAGGATGAAATTATGCCATTTTCTTGTATATGGATGGAGCTGGAGAGTATCATGATAAGTAAAATAAACTGGAATAAGAAAGCCAATCTTCATACATTTTTTTCTCAAATGAGAAGCTAGAGAGAAAATAGGGATAAAACGATAGGGGATTTCAAGAAAGGAGATCAGCAGAGTAAAGGTAGAGGATCACAGGGGAGGGAGGAAGGGAAGGAAAGAGGAAGAATTAACCAATTCATGCCATATGCTTGAATGAACATTGTAATAAATCTCACTTTTATGTGTAAATAATATACAAATAGGAAATTTATAAGTGTATAAATATGTATATGTCAGACTCTGAATTCTTGGTAACATTATTAATAGCTGTAAAATATAGTAATTATAGGAATTAATTGAAATAATTTATTTAAGACTCCTAGCACTGAGCCTAATGCTCATTAAATATGTGTTCCAGGGTGAACTTTCCTAGTATCCAAAAATACCCAGTGCACTGTGTATGTGCATGTGTGTGCACTCATGCACATGTGCACATGTGTGTTTTCCTTCCAGGAACACAGATGATTATATTTCACATCCCCTTGACCACTAGGTTTCACCATGTGATCAGTAAAAATCATGTATTAAATGTTTCAGACAAAATTAAAAATAACTCAACCTTATATAGCAAAACTAATAGTCCACATGGCTGTCATCAAGCTAGTTTTTGAGGAGTCATGTATAACAGAGCTTTACTTCAAACAAAACCAACAGGCAGCATAAGTGAGAAATAAACTCTTACTCTGTTAAGCCAGAAACTGGTATCAGGAATGATTTACTACTGCAAACAAACCCTAAAATATATAGCACTGGATAAACTTTTTTTCTTTTGGTGAAGAAAAATGCAATTTGAGAATTCAGAAAGAAAAACTATCACCAAAGGCAAACTGAAGGTAGATTATGATCTAATGAACTTGTTCTTTTAGAGGAGAGTAGACAGTTGAGTGGCAGAATTTAGTTGTACATTTGGCTGATATTGGCAGCATCAGGAAACAGTATGTGAAATGGAACAGCTCTAGAATCAGTGAGTCAAAGGACAGAAAGAAATAAAGGGAAATAATTGTGTATGTGGTGCTGGGATTTGAACCTGAGTCCTCATGAATGCCAGCCAAACGTGATACTGCTGAGCCACTGCTCCAGGCTTCAAGAAAGTAATTAACTCTCCTTAAGCATCAATTTTATTATCAATATGATGAGGAGGATACATAAAACCAGCTCTTGGGTTTATTTTGAGGAATAAATGGAAAGGTTCAGAGTCTCTGGTACATGGTAAGTACTCAGGACATAACAGCTCTTACTGTTTTTATGACAGAACTGATAATTTATCTTGAACTTAAAAGTCCTGCAATAATGCAACTAAGGGATGTCATGAGACCTTATTTATCTTAATCAGTTCACATAGCATCTACTTTAATTTTTTTAATTGTATAAAACATAAATTTTATTAGAATTAGCCAATATTTTTTTCTCATTTCGGGGGATCAGCAAGACCAGGGAACTATGTATTTCCTCTTTTTTGAGCAGGGTGCACAATTATAAATTGTCTTCCATTATACTAAGATGCAAAGTCTTCTTGCAACATTTAAGTACTTAAATCTCATTGCCTTGTTTCCTTCCCCTTGACATATTTTGATGGTTCTACTAAAAAGTCAAATGCAAAATTTGCAGATCTTTTCTTAACATTCTCATCATTGGAAAAAAATAGAAATATAACTCAAGTGCTTTGTACCATCAATGACAGACTGAAGGGGAAACTGAATTCAAGTGGAAGGAAAACATTTACGTGCTTCAGCAGAGGTTATGCCCAGTGCAGAGATGAAATGTATTTGCTGCTTCAGTGAACCAGTTTAAATTCATCAGTTTTGATGGAGGTGAATGAGCTCTGAAAAATGTTTTCTTAAACCATTTTCCTTTATATGGTGTGTTGCTGCTTTCTTTTTAGACACTTTCCATGGCCAAGGGTCAGGAACTGGTCCCAAACATTCCTTGGGCTTCAGAAGTTGTATAGGAGCTTTAGGTAAAAGGGAAAACACAATTTACTTTAAATCAAATATCCAAAATACCAAGAGGTAAGTGAATCTTCTGCAATTGATCAGTGCAGAAACTTATACCTCTGGGGAAAATAACATGATTGGGAGAAATGTCATAACTTAAAAAAAAAAAAAAACTTGGAGGGTTGTGGGGAGGGGAATGGGGATTGAACCCAGGGATGCTTTACCACTGAGCTACATACCCATCCCTTTTTTTTTTTTTTTAAAGAAAGTTTTTTTTTAAATTTTTCATCTGGTTTTTGTTTTTCCTTCACTTAATTGTGTACGTGGTGCTATAGATAGATCCCAGGTCCTCTAGGATTCAAGGCTAGTGCTCTACCACTGAGCCAACTTTCCAGCCTTTTATTTTTTATTTGAGGCAGCATCACACTATGTTGCTTAGGCTGGTCCTGAACTTAAGATCCTCCTGCTTCAGCTTCCCAAATCAATGGGATTACAGATGTGTGCCACCACACCAAATCTGATATATATTTTATATTAGAAAGTGATTTTCTATGACATGAAGCATTCTGTCATGCTTCATGGTTATATAACAAATAGGGCTCTGATTCCTAATTTTTGATCTTGAGTCACAGAACTATGACATGTCTTCCCTATGTCTGTACATGCTAGTGCCTAGAATATAATTTTTTTTCATTTTCTAGTCTTCTGACATTTGCTTGTGTGCTATGTCGTCACCAAAGTTCTATTTCCAATTTTCACTCTTAAATTCTTCACCCCTTTGCTACTCTGCAAGAATCCAGTGTGTTCATACTCACCGTTGGCTTTTAGAAGATTTCTTACTGAGAGTGCTCTAAACTTGACCTGTCTCACAATGTCATTTGCTGCAAAGTTACAGTTCTTTTTTTCCTTTTTGAAAAGCTGCTCATTTCACAAACTAATCTCAATACCAAGATACATGGAACAGATTCTATTTTTAAACCAAGGAGTCATGATCCTTGCAGAGGACTGGAAAATATTTGAGTCACAAAAATACAAGGTCAATAAAAAATTGTATTTTTATCCACTAGCAACATTACTGTAAAATAAAATGAAAAACAAAATGTACAATAACATCAAACATAAAATATTTAGTAGTCTATTGACTGATTTATACACTGAAAATTACATAACACTGGGGAAAGAAACATAAGAAAACAAATAGGTAGAAGGATAATCCACAATCAATGTATTGGGGTATCCATTATTTATAAGATGTAAATTTTCCTCAAATGGATCTGTGGATTCAACATAACACTTCTCAAAAACGTGTCAGACTTGTTTAAATTGGCAATATTGTTTTACTATAACATACTAGAATGTTTAATATAAATCAAATAACTATACTAAATGCTGTCAAGACTGCAGAGCAATTATAATTCTCCTACAGTATTGTGCAAGAGTAAACATATACAGTCATTTTGAAAGTTTGGTCATTTCTTACAACCAGTAACCAGGCATGCTGGGGATGGTAGCACACACTTGTAATCCCAGAAACTTGGGAGGTTAGGCAAGAGGATTCTGAGTTTGAGGCCACCTTGGCTACTTGGCTGGACCCTATCTCAGAACAAAAACAGAAAGGGCTGGGCATGTATCTCAGTAAGAGACTGCCCCTGGTTTCAATCCCTAGCACTACAAAAGAAAAAAAAAAGTAAATATATAATCACCGTAAGATTTAGCAATTATACTTTTAGATATTTATTCATAAGAAGTAAAAACATACAAAGAGATATATATATATATATATATATATATATATATATATATATATATATATATAATTATTTGTACCCAGGCATGGTAGCATGCTCCTATAATCCCAGCAGCACAGGGAACTGAGGCAGGAGGATCACAAGTTCCAGGCCAGCCTCAGCAATTTAGCATGGACCTAAGCACCTTAATGAGATCCTGTCTCAAAATAAAAATTAAAAAGGGCTGGAGATGTGATTCAGTGCCCCTGGGTTCAATCCCCAGTACCAAAAAAGTTTGTAGCAAATTTATGCCCATTAACCAAAAACTGTAAAGGAACAACCAACAGAAAAATGCATAGAGTTTTGGTGTATACTTATAACAAAAAATTCACAATAAATAGCAACTCACCTAAAATGTATGGATTAACCTCAAACACATTAGACTGAATGAAGCCAGACTAAACGTGGTAAATAGCATATGATTCCACTTAAGTGAAGTTGTTAAATAGGCAGAGTAAATATGTGACGAAGTAAATTGGAATGATATTTATTTTTTGTTTACTTTTTATGCTAGTGATTGGACCCAAGTCCTTGCACATGTTGAACTATGGTCAACCAGTAAGCTATACCTCCAGTCTCAAAATAGTAGTTACTGAGGTTGGTGATGGATTACCTGAAATCACCATGAATGACCTTTTTGGAGTAATGTAAGTGTTTTGTACCTTGAAAGGGTACAAATAATTAAGTGTACACAATTATTGAAACTCATGAAGCTACAGTCTTAAAATTTGTTCATTTCAAGATATAAAAATTAATTCTCAATACAAAAATCATTTCATCTGCTCAGGATTGAACCATATTAGGTATAATCAAAAAATTTAATGAATGTGGAATAAATGAACTTCAATTTAAAAAGGTTGCAATAAGTATACTAGAAACTCCTCTTTCAAACTTTTAATACTTTTTTCAATAAAGTTAGTTATTTGTGGGATATGATTGTTTTATAATAATGAATAATAATTTTGATTTAGGAGTAACTGTAATTTACAGAGATAAGTATGAATAAGTTAATTGCTCTAAAATTAAAGTAATTTTTCTTCACTCAAAATTGACAAAAGGCAATGATGTACTCAAATTGCATCTGTCCCAAATACCATATTAATAAATGATAAAAGTTCTAATCATAGAAATTATGATGATAATAGTTAACATGTACTGAATTAACTATGTACCACCCTCATTTCAACCACTTACCATATGTTAATTTATTTCATTCTGACAACTTTTGAGATAAGTAATACCATTAGTTACAATTCTTATATGAGGAAATGAGGCATGAAGAAAATTAATAATTTCTGCATGATCAAACAGATGGAGTCAAACAATTTATTTCAAGTTCTGCTGTTAACTAGTAGGCCATACTGCCTCATGACAAACACTTGTTAGTACATATGCTCACACAGGCACTGGATCATAATAATGAATCGAGATGCAACATGCTGGTGAAGAGGCTGAACTTGACCATGCTCTGTGAATTTTTCTCAATATCATAAAACTTTTAAAAATCAAATTAATGTATGTTGTTGGTTTTCCAAACTTATTTCTACACCCATACCTCTCTACAAACTGAAAGGTATACCCAAATATCCTATTTAACTTCTCCACTTGAATCCCTATTTAGGCACATCAAATTTAGCATTTTCAAAAACATGTATATTAATTTTCCCCAACTCACTCTCTCTAAAATACTCAAATTAACAAAGAATATTTTCATCATCCTAGTTGATCAAACTCAAAACCTGGATATACCCTCAATTCCTCTCACATATTTTACCTCCAATTTATCAGTTAATATTGTTGATTTTTCCTTAAATAGATATTCTGTATCCTTCTAATTCTCTCCAAACTATATATCCCTGTTCCAAGCCACCATGATTTATTTCTTGGCTTGTTTTAATTGCCTTCTAAATGGTCTCTATGCCTTTACTCCCTCTCATTTTAAATTATTCTCAATAAAGCAGCCAGAGTGGTTCATGTAAAACATGTCAGATTGTCGCTATTCTGCTCAAATCTTCACATATAATTCCAGACCATATCCATATGATAATCCACCAATCTGACATGAGTCTAGTGTCTCAGTATTCCTGCTTCCCCCTATTCATTCCTCCCTGCCTGCTTCCTTCCTGTCTTGCTAGCCAGCTTCTTGGTTGTTTGTGAAGTTATTTCAGGCATTATTGTGTTGGGAACTTTTCAGCATTCAGATATATGCAGAGCTTGTTCCCTCCTCTTTTAGGTGTTTGTTCAAATATTCTTCTTTAAAAACCTTATACTTGCTCCTCATATCCTTTCTGCTTTCCCCTTATTTTCCAGTTAGCACTTTTGGATTTGTAATCTAAACTCCTATTTTCATTTCTTTATTGTCTGCTTTTCCCCTATAGAACATTAATTCAATGATGAAACTGATCTGTGTCTATTGTATTCACTACCGTAGATAGTTGCAGAACCTAGAACTTGAGAAAAAGTGGTTGAATAAATGAACAAATGAGTAAACATAAGACATCTAATCTTGCATCCCATGGTCCTTTTGGAATACCAATGACTAAAGTGCTTTATTAGAATAGTGAAGAAAATTCAGCTTGTGAGTTTCAACAGCATAGAGTCCTACTCTGCAGAGTTGCCAGTTCCTTCTACAGAGCCAAGAAATATTTACCTTTGCAATCCAAATCTTCCCTTAGCAGATGCAGATTTAGGTTTAGATTTTTGTTTTTTGTTTTTAATAATCAGGTGATTAAGATGGTTACTTTAACACTAGGTGGTCATAATCCCCAGAATTCTATCCCTGCAAGTCATTCCGGTTCTACAGAGGAGTTTATCTAGCTTCAGTGTACTCCAGAGGACTCCTCAGTGAAGCCATTTCACCATCTGGAAGCAAGGGAAGAATGAATTGTGCACCTCCAATTGAATGCATGTATTGCTATTATTACAGCCACGCACTCTGTAAAGAAGTTTCACTCATCAACAGACTGCACATGCAAGAGTGGTCCCGTAAGTTTATCATGGTGCCAAAAATTCCTGTCACCTACCATATTATAGCCCTCTTGATGTCACAGTACAACACATTACTCATGTGCTTGTGGTAAGGATGATGTAAGCAAACCTACTGCACTACCAACCACATAAATAACCTGCAATTACGTTCAGTGTATTACTTGATAATGGTAATAAACAACTAAGTTACAGTTTACTATATTACATCATTTTCATTATTACTTTAGAATATACTACTTGCAAAATAAAGCTTACTGTATCCTGTTGTATCAACAGCAGACTCATACATCTTGTGTTTATCAGTCTCTTTCATCAAGAGGCACATCGCGTGACCTGTGCTATCTAGGCTTGTGTAAGTATACTCCATGATGTTTGCACAATAATGAAATTGACTAACAGTGCATCTCTTAACATGTATCCCCATCAATGGTCAATGAACGATGCATAACTGTATTTTAATTCCAACTTTTCTTATGCATGTCTATTTGCTATCCAGTACAATGACAATTATTCAGGTCTTTACTCATTGTGGGTCGGTTGTAGGACATAGTAGTAATCATTAGCTTCCATTTCCCTTAAATCAAAAGGAAGCTCTGACTCCAAAGATTAGAATAGAATAGAAAGTCTGTCCCTAGGTCCCAATAAAAGTGGACATTAAAGGCTAATGTAAATTTTTATGATTTCTATGGGCTATAGGAAAAGTAGAAGAGAAATAAAAAGCCCTTCAGAGCAGCATTGGGGAATCATATACTCCAAGGGCAAGGCAGAAACACTGTTAATGTAGGAAATATTATTTCTAAATATGAAGTAAAAGTACATTGTCTCTTAAAATATTAATGTTTGTCCTTGGAAAAGAGGTGCTTATCAAACAGGGCCTTACTTCTTATGCAATAGTAAAGATCCAGCAAGCTGCAGCTCTACTAAAAGGAATGTTGAAAAGCAAACTTGAAAGAAAAATATTTCTCTGGCCATAGCAACAACACAGAAGCCCATCTCCAGCATAGCCTCTGTACTTGTGACCTTTCCCAGACACCGCTGAAACTCAAGTCAGTAAATGGCAGTATTCTGCCTGTCTTGAGATGGTCTACACACAGTGGAGCCAGAAACAAGGAGGAAGGTGAAAGAGGACAAGAAATAAGCTCTCTCGTTATTGGAAAAGATGTGAGTTTCATCTATTGTTTGAAAATATTTGAGTTTTAGAATGAAAGGTATGATAAAAGGGCTTCTTAGAGAAAGCCATGTCAGCCTAAAGTCAAGAAATCTGGACCCTGAATGAGGGAAGAGGTACACAGGTGTCCCTTTCCAAAATTCACGGAAAGACCTAAGTTTGGTGGAATTTTAACCTGAAACATCTTTCTATGTAATTTCCTTCATAAATTTCCCAGGTCCTTCCTTCAGTAAAGAAATGGGTATATTGGGCTGTGATGTAGCTCAGTGGGAAAGAGCTTGCTTTGCTTGTACAGAGCCCTGGGTTTGATCTTCAGCACTGGAAAAGAGGAAAATAAAACAAAACAAACAAAAAAATTCAACATGAGAAAAGAGAGAACCCAAGAAAGAAGTTAAAGGAAATAAATGGGTTACTGAAAGTGGAACAAATGCAGTTTTTTTTAACAAACTTACAAGATTTTAACAAAATAATATAAAATGTGTATATATTCTGGATATTGCAATTATCCCCAGGAGTGCCCCCCCAATTACCTTCCCTTATCCCTCCCTTCCCCTTCCCACTATAACTCTAAAAAAAGTATTAGATTGTAAAGCATTACATCTTATCTGGATAGGGAGTATTAACATTATTACTAGCCATATTGGGGGCTGAATATTGGCCTTGTAGAATGAACATTTAAAGTTTACAAATAAAGCTTAAACATATCAAAAATTACAAAATGATATCAAAACACTATTATGTGTGTGTATGTGCGGTATTGGTCATTGAACCCAGGGTCTCAGGCGTGCTATACAAGAGATCTGCTGTTGACCTACACACCAATCTAACATTATCATTTTTCAAAAGGTAGTATTAAGATTTTTTCTTATTTTGGAATAACAAAATATTTCTCAGTGCTATCACTTGCTGATTCCTTCTACAGATACAATACTGAGTATCTGTAGTATTAAAATAGATGTTCACATTGATTTGAGATCACTGGAGGAATAGCCTGAATCAAGTTAAAGTCCAGGGTCATATTCTCACAATATTTTTGTTTAATCTCTAATAACAACCAATTATAGTAGTGGCAAGTTTCTTTAAACTCTTAGACTTGAAGATGTGATTAATAGTAATGCTGCCATCTCATCGATGCAATCCCACAAATAACCTTTGTGCATCACTAGGAAATGCTGAGTTTTTGCAAAGGCAGACTTATTGTCCTCACCCTAACTTTTGTTTCTGATATTTTGTTTGCATTTATGCTGTATAACACAATCAATTGGGGGAAATACCCATAAATCTCTGATATATAAACATTGCAATGGAGCTATATAACTGACTTTTATGAGAAAATTGCCTCAGGACTGCCAGCTGCATCTCAAATTTAATTGCATCTATACCAACTTTATAAATTATTTCCAGGAATAGGATACAATTATCATATAAGAAATATCTGAACGCAGGAAACAGTTTTCTTGTAGGATTCAGTAATTTACAGCAAATGATCTCTTTGAAATGAAATCATTGGTTGTTAATTACTTTGGTATTAGTTTGCCATTGTATATATCATTATATATATACATATACATATATATATCTACTTCAGTATTTGTATCAGCAATCATATTACGATTGTTTCAAGAAATATGCATGCAATCACTGCTCTCAGATTAAGCACACTGTAGAAGTACATGGAACAAATTCCCAATCTTTTTATACATTATGCAGATTTTCTATGGCTGAAGGGTTATGAAAGGGTTCCATTTTCTCTTTGCCAGCAGAGTAATTTTGTGGCATATTCAATGTTATAACTAGATTCCAAATACAAAACTTAGAAAATGGCATGCTTATGAAATTATTGATAGCTTACATGGTTCATCTGTTCTTGATATTTGAATATTGTTGAAGTAGATGTTCAGTCATATAGTTACTGAAGATGAAATACTAAATAATGTCGAGCATCCAATTTGTGCCCTAGGACTAAAACCAAAATTCTACGCATCCTTCTCTAAACCTGTGTAGCCCTGAATATTAGCTTTGTTGGGACTTACGGATAAATAAGCACAAGGGAAGCACACTCCACTCCACCTCCTTGACTACATTTCAAAGTAGGCAGTGAGAGGTCGGAGCTCCATGGTGTTCATTCCTCCCAGAGGATGGCACCTGGAAAACCAAGAGCAACCCTGTACCACAGACCCTCACAGGCAGACTGTGTAAAAGATTGAGTGCATGAGAAAACTTTTGATTGGGCCTACAGTTCAGAGAAAGTGCTTCCTCTAGCAGGAAAAGGAAACGGGCAGAAAACTCGTTGCTTCACAGATTGGGTTACTCTGGTCATGTGTTGACCAGAATATTGTTGAATACATTGCCTATAAATTAAAGATTACGAATTGTTACATATAAAAAGCCAATATTAGTACCAATATAAAGCCTTTATTTTTATCTACTTCTAATTTGGTTTTCAAAGGAAAACATAATTCTGCCAATTTAATTAAAAGTCTATGGTATCTTCTAAAAAAATGAATTGAGTTTTCTGATGATAAAATGTTGTTATCTTGTATAACATACCTAAGGAAAGGAGGAAATATTCAAAATCAAGACACATAAAAATGCAGGATGGAATTTTTAACCAACTATAGCATTTAGATAAAAAAATACTAATTTTCAATGTTTCACTCCCTTCAGACATTCACTGTCCATTTTATGCTTTCATAGGCTTTACAATAACAATTTTCATATAAATTTGTTACAGCATGCAAATTAATAATAGCACAGCTCTAGCATTACTAAGAGAGGACCAAAAGTAACTAGTACCCTTTCTGTTTTTCAAGTTAACAAAGGTATGAATTGTCAAAGCAGATGCATGTGAATTAGAGCTCTTCCCCAGTATCAAGTTTCTTTAATAATTTTAAGAATGTATGCAAATGGGGCTGGAGCAGTGACTCAGAAATTACTGTTCTTGGCTGGCATGCAAAGGGATGTGGGTTCAAACCCCAGCATCACATAAGCGACAAAGCATCAGAAAAAGGAAAGCCACATGAAAAGCTCAATAAAGTAGATTCTTTCTCACTGTCCCTCTCTTAAAAAAAAAAAAAGCAGAGAGAGGTTAACTATATCATGCATGGCTCCTCAACTCATCCTTCCTTCATTGGTCATGTACTTTCTGGTCAGGAAAAAAAAAGTCTTGAAGTTAGGATCATAGATTACCTCACAACACAAGGAACATTTAATTATGAAACATTTCTATTTAATAAGCCTGTCAATTATATAATTTATGTGATATTTTCTAAGGATTGTGGAGTTAAGTGTATTAGAAATACAGCAAAGAATGCCTAAATCAGGAAATTTAACATCATAAAGGTAACTGTTGCTTTCTTTAAAAAAAAAAGAAGAAGATGGCGATCTGAAGACAAAAGACTTCCCCAGCACATCCGTGACTGTTCAGAAATCTCCAGTTTCTCTCCAGTATTTTGAGGTGCGTTTGGGGTCTAGCATTATGAATCACCAATCCTAATCTTAGCAGTGGTTTTGAGGAATAGAGACTTAGGAGCGACCAGGGGTTCTTTTCTGTTCGTCCGGCTGAGAAGCGGCACCTGCGGCCGCGGCAGCTGGCCGCCAGTGGCGGCCAGGCGCACTCTCCTGCTTGCATTCCCACCCGCCTGGAATCACATCGGCACAGAAAATCCGCTCCACTTTAAAGACAGCATTCTAACCAAAGCCCTTCCCGGGCCTGTGCTCTCCCTGACGGCAAGATCAGTGGCTGAAAATTGCATACATACAGTCACAGAGCAATAGATTGCGCAGAAGAAGCAGGTGCGGGAACTGCAAGGGCAAGGGAGCAGAGTGAGCATCCATATTTATCCCCTTGTTGGACTCCACACTCCCAGTACAATCAGGGCTAGACCTCTTTAGGCTTGCAAAGCAAGCTCTAAATACTCTGTCTGGAGGCAACTGAGTTTACAGGCGGAAACGGGACCAGAGGGCTTGGCTCAAGCCCTGAAGAAGGTGTGGGAGCAGCGAAGGCTGGGTTCAGAACATCAATCTTTAAACCTAGGCTCCCTGTCCAGGTCCTGCCTCCCCAGGTCTGCAAAACAGGCTCATAATATAGTGCCTAGAGCCAGTAGCTGATCACAGGCTGACTCAGGAGCAGAAGGTGTGGACTGGGCCCTGAATCCTTTTCTCATAAAGGGCTTGGGACTGAGGAGAAACGGGGTTCAGGCTCTTTACTAATCACTCCACCATAGACAGAAGGGGGATCAGCTGGCCCCACCTCTAAGATCACAAAAGGCATTTTCGACAACTACCAGCAAATGGAGCTCTGATAACATAATAACTTCTGACTTTCAGATCCCCTGAAGACCTCATTTGAAAAATAAAACCTTTTATATCCATCCAGAACTAGAAGATCCAAACCCTGAAAGGTCCAGAGACACTCTAAATATCTATACTTCCAGGGTTTTCCTATTAAGTACTTTTCCCTTTTTTTTTAATTTCAATTTCATATTCTAGGTGTGTTCCAAGGCAATATCTGGTGGAGTTTACTGGTTCCCAAATACATAAAAACTCTAGCGGTTTTTACTTCCCTGTTATGCTAACTTCGAAGAGAGTAACCCCTACTAGCTTTTTTTTAATTTTTAATTTTTAAACTTTGTAATTTTTTTATTATCTTTATGTTATTTTTTTATTTTTTCTAATTATTTTCTTTTTTCTCGCTCCTATTAGGGGGAAAATCAACAATAGTAGTTCTTCCTATTTTGATAACTTGTTTTTAAGGTTTCTTTCTCTTTTCCTTTCTTCCCTATTTAGCGTATCTCTGATTCCCTCTTACACATCCATTCTAGTCCTGTTCTAATTCTTGAGAAGAAGGACTCTGGTCAGTGCATAAATTATTTGAAATAATTTATGCCTGAAAAGCATAATTCTCAGGGAGAACTTCTTCCCTTCAATTTAAGTAATAACCCAAATTTTAGCAATAACCCTTTTACCCTTCCTATATTAGGTCACATCTATCCTAGCTTCCCCTCAGATCTGTACTTTTTTTCCACTTCTTTCATTCCTCCTTTATTTTAAATTTAATAAATTTCTTCTGTTTAATTTCCTATTCTCTTCAAATGTTTTCCTCTTAGCATTATCTTTTTCTTTCTACAGCAAATTCTTTGCCTCCGCCACTTTCTCACTGTACATAATTGGTATATATAAACTTTTATCTTAATCTCACCAGTATTACCCCCCTTCTGACTACAAATTAGCTAACTCACTTTTACCCCCCATTATTAAGACTGTGTAAATATTACGGCTGTAATTGTTATTGTGAGTAATACGTATTTGTTCTTGAAATCTAACATACGTAATAGTAATTTTCCAGTATCACCAAAAGTATTGATTATCACTAACACTACTTGCATAGGCTGAATTTGTTACTCCATTATAGTGGGTGCTAAATAACTAATTTACTACTGTTTACTGTAAGCTTTGGTTGTACATATTGTCAATTTGCAACTAGCGCATGAAGTGTTGGAATTCTATAAGGGTAACAAATAGTTCAGAGTAAAGGGGGTTGCCTTTTGAAATCAACTCTCCTGAAAAAAACCCATTTCAAGGAAGGGTTGGGAAGGATCTCCCAACCCAACAGCT
>PVKS010044506.1:0-14289 GCA_004027875.1 Aplodontia rufa
CATATCAGTTATCACATTATCAGTTGGTTTTGAAATTGCTTTTCTCCTCATAAAATGTGTCAATTTAAATTTTGCTATAGATTGTGTATTTATAAACACGGATATTTCCTCCAAGGCATTACTTGTTTAGGAGAAACAATTTCTTTAATGTAAAAAAAAATTTGTTCTGGTTAGTTTTACTCCATTAGGGTACAAATAAAGTGCAATAAACTCTGGAAATGGAAATATAGAGAAGGAAAAAAATTGAAAGAAATAAATTGACAGTTGGAAGACAAATTCATGTATATTTCTTTCAAATGCTATGTTATTTTTTTGTAGGATTGGATGAAAGGTCTGCAGGCATTTTGTAATTTACGAAAAAGTAGTCCAGGGACATCTAATAAACGCCTTCGTCAGGTGAAACTTAATTTTATTTGATTTGTATGTAATTGTCACATTTCATTATATTTCATTTACTGCTATCTTTTTATATTTCTATCTTAACTTGTTTGGCCAATATTTCTGAAGAGAGGTTGATCTTTTCAGGCATTTTAAATCCTTGTTGCCACTTGCTTTAGTAATATAAACCCATTTCTTTAGAAAATGGAATGCTTTTTTTGTATACCTACTTCTTCTGATTCTTAGCCTGTTCTGCTTACTTAACACCATCAAATCAACAAAAGAAACTGTTCTCTTGGGAATTTTTTTTTTCTTTCAAAAAATAATTTTGGTCTATCCCAAAAAGGTAGAACTAAAAGTATTTATTGTAAAGGTTATCTGACATAGTACTAATCTCAGTGACTTTTTGGAGTTCTCACTATATAGTAACTGTTTTTGAAACCTACTGCATAACTCTCAGGTGACATCTAAATCTTTGAAACCTTAACATAGCCTGTATTTTAGTTTATAGAAAGTTAAGCTAGGGCTTCTCTTATAGATATGTAAGAGCAACTTTATATCCTCTATTTCTTAGCTTTTTTAAATTATTATTATTTTCCTTCAGAGTAATCCATAGATTAATGGGAAAAAAGTTGGCAAATTTTGAAACTTTTGGGATTTTGAGAAAAGCTTAATACATCTTTATTGACTAAAGAATTCCCAATATGCTTGTCAAATTTAACATACTGTTCTACTGGAAGTGGATAAATGGTTAATATTTATATAACTAGTCCCTGTAATCCAAATTCTGGCCTTTCTCCCATGGACATTTAATTATATATATAATTATCATATGTCATTAAAACATAGAAACATTAAACATTTTGTAAGCTATAGAAAATCACATTGAATTTTTGTTAATAAGAGCAGATAGTATATTGTATGAAACTTTAGCCTTGAAATAACCATTTATAGGTACACTGTAATCCTACATAATATCCCTTAAGCCCTTTTTATGTGTCAAGTACTTTGCTGTGTACTGTATGCATATTGTTTCTAGTCCTTACAACGACCTTCAGTGTAGTCTTTATACTTATTTTATATATGAGAAAGGCAAGGCTCAGAATAACCTGTCCAAGTTCATAAATAGGTGGCAAGAGAGGAAGATGACCTGATAGTAGGAGGTAGATGGTCTGAATTTTGGCACCAGAACTGATAAGTAGCTAAGCTTCTTTGGATTTCTATTCTTTTCTTTAAAGCAGACACAGTTTTTTTGTTGTTGTTGTTTGTTTTTTTTTTTTTAAGAAAGAGGGGAAAGAGAGAGAAGCAATCTTTATTTAGTTTTTTCAAGTGATTTTCATTCCTCAAACACTTCTCTGTGTACGTGGTGCTGGGGTTTGAACTCACATCCTTGCACTTGCCAGGCAAGCGCAGCAATCGCTCCAGCCCCAGACATAGTTTTTGAAAAGTATTTTTTAGCTGAGTTCTGCAACTTTTACTATATGGCATTTTATGTATGTACATATGGTTTTCATGTATGTTTGTTTTATGGTAGAAAAGATATATTTCATTACTTCTGCAAGAATATAATAGGAATAACTTGTAAAATAAATTGCACTTTTATTTGAAAATTAATTGAGAATTATTTTAAATGCTTAAATGTGTTTTGTGTTATGGCACATAAAAGGAGAAAAGTGGAAAAACAAGTTACTGTTTATTATTATTTTATAATAATTGCTTTGGAAACCTAATGCACAGTTCTTGAAATCTAGGATAATAATTTTTTGTGTTTTCTTTAGGTCAGCAGCCTTGTTTTACATATTGAAGAAGCCCACAAACTCCCAGTAAAACATTTTACTAATCCATATTGTAACATCTACCTAAATAGTGTCCAGGTAGCAAAAACTCATGCAAGGGAAGGGCAAAACCCAGTGTGGTCAGAGGAGTTTGTCTTTGAGTAAGTCTCATTTTATGATTGATTATATTAAATCATTTTTTTAACCATACTGCATTTTCTTTCCTTTTTTGGAATGCGGTCTCTATAATTTAAACTGTCAGAACAAAGAATTAAGTCTAGATGTTTTGACAGTAGATAAATTTTTTTTCCCTGTTGCATTTGTTTGCTTTTATTAGTAAAGTACTATGCCCTTGTTTTTTTGCCTGTTAATATAATAGTATTATTGGTAAGTCCATAAACATACAAAATGGTTAGTGGGGTTTCTATAACTTTCTTGAATGAATTATTGGTAGTTCAGGAAATTAAAGATGGTAAGAAAGTGTAATTTGCCTGTAGGTATTCCTGTAGACCAAATAAGAAGATGCTGTTGGATCTAATTTTTTTAGTCTAGCGCACTTGAGTTTTTAACAGAAATGGAGGGATTACTTAGCACTAAAACTGAGGAAATCAAGTAGTTAGAACTTTTTGTTAACTCTTTTTCTCCTTGCTTCTGTAGTGATCTTCCTCCTGACATCAATAGATTTGAAATCACGCTTAGTAATAAAACAAAGAAAAGCAAAGACCCTGATATCTGTAAGTTGATATAGAAATTTTCTAAAGAAAATAATGCATCCTTTATATATTTTTAGAATCACAATGAAATATCTTAAAAAGGAAATTAAAAACAAATCCAAGTACTAAAATTTGAGATAGTTTTTCACTGTATTTCTGCAAGTATAGATTGTTGAGAAGATGTATCTAAAAAAGACAAAGAAAAAATAGCTAAACTGTACATGTTGTAACTTAAGCCCATAAGACTAAAATAGACATCTATCTCCTTTCCCCAGCAAATAACAAGTAAAGGGTAACAGTGGTCATTTTTCTGTGGGACTTCCCCCTCTTCCCTCCATTCTGCTTTTCAGCATTTTCCTACTTTTCTGTATTTAAGCATATCTAAGTAATAAAGTGCTCTATTTAAAAAAATAAATCTATAAACTGTAGTATGTTATTTGTTCACTCTAATCTTCAAATGCTCCCAGTTCTTCTTCTCAGCAGTTGCTTGAACAGATGGCAGTGGGATTTAGCATTCACATCAGGTTGAATTAGGTTAATACCTTCTTAAAACTCAAGCTTAGGAAAGGAAGTGATATATATTAACTGACAGATCAAAGCCTTAATTTGTCTCTATAAAATATTTATTCTGTAATTGCTATATAATTTAAATGTAACATTTTTTAATGGTTCCCCATTACTTTCATGATAGAATTTTAGTAATGATAGAGAAGGACACTGATGTCTTCTATGTGGACTGCAGTCTTTCTTTTTCTCTACTTTTCCACTTATCCTATTGTACCTGTTTGGAATGGATTTATAATTTTCCTATGCTGACTTAGATACTACTTCTTTAAAAAGCATCAACCACTATTACAGTACTTACCACACTACACCATAATAGATTTCTTGTGAGACCATGACTTCATCTTCTTTTGCCATGTACCTATCACAGTCTAGCACACAGTAGGCATTCAGTAAACGGCTGAAGTAAGCTATTAAGTACTCAGTTTGTTACAGAAAACCCTGCTAATGAAAAACATTTAACATTGTAGAGAAGACCGAACTTTATTAAGATTTAATAAATTAACTGTTTTCCTTTCTAAGTATTTATGCGCTGCCAGTTAAGCCGGTTACAAAAAGGCCATGCCACAGATGAATGGTTTCTGCTCAGCTCCCATATACCACTAAAAGGTATTGAACCAGGATCCCTGCGTGTTCGAGCACGATATTCTATGGAAAAAATCATGCCAGAAGAAGAGTACAGTGAATTTAAAGAGGTATTATGTTATTTGCCAGTCGAATTATTTTTAATGACATTCTTAAAAACATTTACCACTTAATAAAAAATGCATTAAGTTAAATATAGTAATTGCATAGCTTAGCAGCACACTGATAGCTAAAGGTTAAAAACCATGTAGTATAATTTTGATCTTAAAAGACTAGAAATATAACCAGGTATATTGGCTCATGCCTATAATCCCAGTGACTCAAGAGGCTGAGACAGAAGAGAAGGATCACAAGTTTGGGGCCAGCCTCAGCAATTTAGTGAGGCCCTAAGCAATTCAATGAGAACCTGTCTCAAAATAAAAAATTAAAAGGGCTTATGGATGTAGCTCAGTGCTAAAGAACCCCTAGGTTCAATCCCCAGTATAACCCCCCCTCCCCCGAAAACTAGACATATGTAGGCATTACTATTTTATATAGTAATTTTATTCAGTGGACATGTTTATTTAAATGTAAGAACACACAAAAGAACCTATTTCCTTTTAGTTTGATAACGTGTAATGCTGTGAACTTTCAACTTTTCAAATGTCATTTTTAGCTTATACTGCAAAAGGAACTTCATGTAGTCTATGCTTTATCACATGTATGTGGACAAGATCGAACACTACTGGCTAGCATCCTGCTGAGGATTTTTCTTCATGAAAAGCTTGAATCATTGTTGTTGTGTACACTAAATGACAGAGAAATAAGCATGGAAGGTAAGACTACTGATGTGTAAAAACTGGATTAATAATTAGATTCATACATTTGTTACGTAAATATGTGGGATCTGTCTTCAAATGTATTTATTAAATCACATTGCAAAGTAAGTTATTTTTTTTCCTTCATTAAAAACTGCAGTTGATGTCAGTTCTCATGTTGGTTAATATGGGGGACTAATATTTCTAATGTTTCTGTCATGACAGATATGTATTAGAAGATGTAAGAAAGTGATTTCTGTGTCAAGATCAACGGCCCATAATGCTTCACTATTAAGAATAGTTTCGTATACTTACTGTATTGTCTTTTTACTTACTGATTCATTGCATGGAAGTTTGATCTCAGTTACATTTTATTTCTGGCTTCTAGAGTTCCCAGGCCATGGGATGCAGAGTGCTTTTAACAGCCTACTAATATGTCAGAATAATCCATTTTCCCCCAGTGCTTTGATTAACGTCCTTGCTTCTAAGTTCCCTAAATAAATTGCAAAATCTAGAACTTCTTCCTTCTAATCATAAAAATTACAAAAATACATAGATTTGCCAAAGAGTAGATAAAATGGTGGTATATATTTTATAGTGAGATTCTTTTCCACTTAAATGTTTTATTGGAATGTTTCTAAAATTAAATACCTACAGCTAACAATTTGTGCTTGGATTTTATGTTATATTATTTGGAAATGACTCAAAATTTTCAAAGCATGAAATCAGGAGAGAGCAAAGCAGGCTTTTTTGGGTTTTACTGTTAACACTAACTGGTTAACTGATGTGAGACAAGTGATAAAACCATTCTGAGTCCTCATTTTTTTTTCACATGTCTGTGATATGGTGTTCATTCCTTCTCCTGTTGATGATCTAATGATCTAACCATGAAAGTCTTTTACAAGAGAAAAGATATCTTTATAATCAGTACTTAAGTGCTGCATGCAAAAAGCTCATTTAAATGGTTGTAA
The DNA here is from genome assembly GCA_004027875.1 of Aplodontia rufa. Classification (NCBI taxonomy): domain Eukaryota; kingdom Metazoa; phylum Chordata; class Mammalia; order Rodentia; family Aplodontiidae; genus Aplodontia; species Aplodontia rufa. The sequence goes on from PVKS010044506.1 coordinate 5,784, forward strand.
CTATAGCAGAAAAATAAATTCATTTAATTTCTAATTTGTTCACATTAGTAGAGTGCTCTACAAATAATTTTCTAATGTGAATGTTTGTGTAGATGAAGCCACTACCCTATTTAGAGCCACGACACTTGCAAGCACCTTGATGGAGCAATATATGAAAGCCACTGCTACACAATTTGTTCATCATGCTTTGAAAGACTCCATCTTGAAGATAATGGAAAGCAAACAGTCTTGTGAGGTAAAATTTAATGTATTAAGTATTTCAGCAAATGGTATATTTTAATATGTTAATAGTAATTGTTATAACAAATTGCATTTTAAGGAAAATATTAGCTTTCTAAAATTATGCACTAAAGCAGTTATACCTTCTTTAATACATTCAGAAGGTACTGAGTTTAATCCCTAGCACCACACAAACACTTTAGTTTGGAATTAGAAACCGTTAAGTTACACTGGAAATTCATGAAAGTATTTTTATTTTTCTCCTACTATACTAATGAACAAGAATACAGTACTTTCTGAAGGTGTGCATAACATAAATTTAGTGCTTTTTTAGGCTCTTTTGTTACACAGGTTGAGTATCTCTATCCAAATTGCTGGAGACCCAAAGTTTTTTGGATTTTTTTTTTCTTCAGATTTTAGACTTCTTTGCATATACACAATGAGGTATCTTGGAAATGGGAGCCAGATTTAAACATGGAATTTATTTATGCGTCATGTATATTTTATACGTACAGCATGAGGGTAAATCTGTATGTTTTTAGTGTTTGTGCTTTGACTGTTTTATACCACAAGAAGTCAGGTGTGGAATTTTTGCTTGTGGCAACATGTTGACTGACACTCAAAAAGTTTGGTAATTTGGTGCATTTTGTATTTTCCAATTAGGGATACCTGACCTGCAAAACCTATGTAACAATTCATAACACATAGGTTAGTCCTTGAAAGTCTTTTGGGTAAAGAAGATTGTGAGAAAAGCAAGTAAAACCATCTCTTTAGTATGATTAAGGCTTCAACGTGAACTTTATAATAAACTATTATGATGAGGCTGGAGTGGTGGCTCAGCAGTTACTGCACTTGCCTGGCATGCGCAAGGATGTGGGTTCAAACCTCAGTACCATGTACACAGCAAAGTGTCAGAGCAATGAAAACTTGAATAAAACTGATTCTCTCTTTCTCTCACTGTCCCTCTTTAAAAAAAAGCATTAAGATTATGAGTAGAAACTCACATGGCCATTTTCTCATTATTTTGATGGTGGAGTAGTTACAAAGGAATATACTGATTATATATTTTTGAATTTGATACAAAATAAGGAATTTCTTTTAACACTAGGAAGAAATGAGTTATCCAGTGTTGAAAATCTGGGGTAATGCCATAGTTAGTCTAACCATGAAAGATAAAACAAATACAGCAAGTCTACAGGGAGTCCCTGAACTATGGAGGTATTTCAGACTTTTATAAATCAACCCACTCCCTTGATACTAGAACAGAACTCTTAAATCTTGGTTTTGAGAAAGAATTCCCTAAGGCATTGGTGGTATTTTCATTAGCCATTAAATAGGTCCATCTCATTCAGAAAAGCTTTTTTATTTAATCAGTTTTTTGTTTTTTTTTTTTTAAGATAACTTTTTGCTCTTCAGTTTGGTTGGGAATGAACGGTAACAGGTCTGTTAGCAGGAATTCTATAGAGCAACAACTTAAAATTTCCATTTATGCAAAGGAAAAAACACTGATGCACACAAAAGAAGAGAATCTTGAAAATTATAATTGCTTATTTACCTTGATTTACTTGTACTTATCATTGCCAGAATGGATTTATATATTTCTGTTACTTCTCTTAGTTAAGTCCATCCAAATTAGAAAAAAATGAAGATGTGAACACTAATTTAGCACACCTATTGAACATACTTTCAGAGCTTGTGGAGAAAATATTCATGGCTTCAGAAATACTTCCACCGTAAGTAGTAAAATTTGCATTTGACATGAAATTATCTACTTGTGTTTTGAAGTTGCTTTTTCTAAAATCTATGAAAGCTTTCTATTTCCTGATATTATTGTACTCTGAAAAAGTTATAATTTTAAATCTTTACAAGATCAAATATATTTAAGGAAAAAGAGTGAGAATCCAGAGTGAAATATTCTTAAAGCCAAGTGAAATATTTACATTCAGAAAACAAACTATGCATTTAATCTAGTAGCTTGGGAAGTGAATAAAGGGAGCCTTCCATCTTGAATCTGAAGAGGTATCAAAGACATTTTGTCTATTTAGTCTAGATTGAATTTCTCATTCAAAATGTATAACAGAAGGTTGGGAATGTGGCTCTGTGCTAGGGTGCTTGCCTAACATGCACGAGATCTTAGGTTATCTCCCCTGCACTGCAATAAAAAAGAAAGAAAAATTTTAAAATGTGTACCAGATAATAGTGTTCCAAGTGAAGTTTCAATGCATGTGTATATTGTGAAATCAAATTAAACACATCTTAAAAAAAAAATGTGTACCAGATAACAGTATCATTCAATATCTGCTTAAGGGCCTCTAGTGTTAGTGAAATTTCTTATTTAAGTAAATATGATTAATAACTTGTACCACAATAATTCCTTTATATCTTATTCCAATATCTGTTTCATACTTTCATTAAATAGAAGTAGTCTAAATTTGATGATAAATTGACTGGATTATATTTTCCTTACCCCTTGCTATATGTGTTTCTTATTACTTTCAGCAAAATGCTTTTTTGGGGGAGAAAAGGACAGCTGAAATACAACATGGTATATTTGGATAAAGCAAGCTTTTGGCTGCCATGAGAGATCAGTATTTTTTTTTTTTCTGTATTGAGATGATTGTGTTATTTTGGCAGGACACTGAGATATATTTATGGGTGTTTACAGAAATCTGTTCAACACAAGTGGCCTACAAATACCACCATGAGAACAAGAGTTGTTAGGTAAGGCTTATCATTTTATTTGTTACAAAACTATATACAGCACACTGTGTGTGTGTGTGTATACATTGGTATCTATATATATGCACACATTTATATATGTATACTTACACATATATAGAAAGATAAGAGCAATGATTGAACCATTTATATATTGATTAATTGGTTTGTAACATAATTTTTGACTTGGGACTAATCTTCAACCAAACCTTCCAGTTCCAAAGCACTTGATTCAGTTTGCTGATTGTACAATAATTAGGAAGAACTGCTTTGGCAGTTCTTTGGAATTAGGGATCTTATATATGAGACCATTGTTATCATTATTCTAGCTTATTTTTCCAATGAAGAACTAGATCTAAAGAAGTTAAATTGTTCACCTGAGGATATACAGAAAGTAACCAAGGCAGAACTAAAGCAAACCTTTTAAAACTCAACTGAGTATCTTTAACATTGTTTTATATTTTGTTAATAAGCACATCCCAATCAACATAATTGGAAGTTTAATGCAAAAGTATAAGAAAATAAAGCAGTTTTCTAATAATTTATTATGTAGAATATATACTGTCTCAGAAAAATCAGCATCATAGAATTAGTTTTGAAATGTATATTTTTTCTCTACAAAATAAATTTTATCAGGGCTTTTACTTTTCTTGCACATAAAATCTCTCTTGAGGAGCTAGGGGTATAGCTCAATACTGTACTCCAGTATTGAGCTAGGAGCACTTTCCTAGCATGTGTAAAGCCCTGGGTTAGACCCCCTACCACTTCCAAGCAAAGAGGGGGGAAGAACTCAAAAACAAGTTTCTTGGGTTAGTTATGATATATATAAACATTACAGATTCTCTGTTTCTTGGCTTTAATAGTGATTAGAAGGAAAGGAAAAGGATCACAAATAATATTTCAGCAGTTATGTGTATGATAGAAATTAACTGTTAAGCACAGTAGGAAATTCTGCTATGTGGATTGATAGTGTGACAGGGTGTTTTAGGGGCCATTCATGCCAAAGGTGATAATTTCTGTTCTTAGGTAAACTAAGAGTCCAAAATAATAATGTAGCATAAGTTTGAAGGTAAATGCTGACAAGTTGGGTTATCTCCTCTTAACAAATAAGAGACTATGCTGATAATCTCTAGAAGGAATTTTATTAACTATTTTGGGAATAATGCTTATCTTTACACAGGTCAAATAAAAGGGTAAAGAAACATTAAGTATTAGTATGGATCCCTCTTTAAAAAAAAAAACCTACAGGACAATAGATACTCTGTACTAATGACTAAAGGAGGCACAGTAGGAATATAAAGTGATCTAGCAATAAAAAGAGGAAGCTTAGATTGCTCCCCCAAGTAAAATTAGCAGGTAAAATTTCATATAACAGCTATTGTTATGCCATGAGTGTAACAATAACTTTTGCTATTATTATTGACAGCTTTTTATAAACTTTAGGATTCATAATATATTTTTATTACTTTAAGAGCTTTTCCTTGTTCTATTTTTGGTAAACACTTTCCATTTACCAGTAAGAAGTCACTTTGTGTTCTATTTTTATGACTCATCAACAAAACTGATAACAAAGTTTATAACAACTTTACTGGGGTGTTCTATTTACAAAAAAGAAACAGTAATGATAGTGCAGAACTATATAGCTATGGAGGGTTCATTTGTATTACTACAGCATATGAAAAATCGTTAGGGTTCCTACAGACACTACTTGAGTAAACTACTAGCTTGAAATAAATAAATGGCAGCAAAACCCAGTAAATGCCATATGAAACTTAACATCTTGTCCTAGTTGATCTAAAACCCCAAATTGGAATAAGTAAGTGATATATATTCAAGATGCATATATATATATATTTCTCAAAATACAATGTTTGGATTTACTTTTTTCTTGAGCTTTCTATCTTTGTGCTGCCCTGCATTAATTTCAGAATAAAGATTGTGGTTCTGTGCATATTAACAATTATGTTTTTATTCATCTTCTAAAAAAAATTTCCTTCCCATTCAGTGGTTTTGTTTTTCTTCGGCTTATCTGTCCTGCCATCCTGAATCCACGGATGTTTAATATCATCTCAGGTAATTAGCTTCTGATAAATTTTGAAATGAAAATTAGCTAACAGTTCATACCGCTTTGTAAAAAATACTTTTTTTCTTTTAAATATGATTTTTTGAAAAATTATCTAATTCTAAGACTTGGTATAAAGCATTGTAAAGCATCCTCCTTTTTCCTTCTTCACTTTTTACCTTTTCTATTTTGCTTCTTAGCTCTTCTTCCATTTGATATTTTAGGCCTGAGATGACAGAATAGCCATATTTCACTTTTTTTCCATCCTACTTATATCCCAAACTTTTTTTTTTTTTTTTTTTTGGTTAGGGCTGAGGACTGAACTCAGGGCCTTGGGCGTGCTGGGCAAGCGCTCTGCCACTGAGCTAAATCCCCAACCCCTCTATCTCAAACTCTTGTGATGCTGTTTTACAGACTGTAATTGGGCTTTTGCAAGTTGAGAACTTACGTGTGCTTAGTCCATCCTGAATTGATATACACTGGAGCTTTTTTTTTTTTTAAAGATCTAATTGAAATTCTACCTAGAGTACCGTTTGTGCTCTGTGAATACTTACATTTGATCTGGTCCTCCAATTAAAATGTTTTCATCACCAGTTATATGATGGTAATTTGCCTTTTTTTTTCTTTCCTTTTTTTAAAGGGAGGGACAGTGAGAGAAACAGACAGAATCAGTTTTATTTAGTTTTTCAGGTGGCTTTTGTTGCTCCAACACTTTGTTGTGTACATGGTGCTGGGATTCAAGCCTGCATCCTCACACATGCCAGGCAAGCTTGATACCACTGAGCCACTGCTCCAGCCCCTGGTAATTAGCCTTTTTAAACACCAATAAACCTGATTTTTTCTTATTATCTGTATGCCCATTATGGAATGACTTGCAGATGTTGGAGGCTTCTTCCAAAGAAAGAATAACTGTGATACTTAGGACTTCAAATGAGCCATTATTAATAGAAGGCACCAAAATGTTTAATTTTTTGCAGTTTTGGGTATTGAAACTAATTGGGGGTGCTTTAATACTTAGCTACATTCCAAGGCTTTTTTATTTTTTGAGACAGGATTTCACTAAGTTGCCTAGGCTGGCCTTGAACTTAAAATCTTCTTGCTTCAGTCTCCTGAGTTCAGGATTGTAGGGATGCACCACTGTACTATCCTAATAATTTGAGGCTCAAAACTGTATTAAAGCTGGGTGTGGAGGCACACACCTGTAATCTCAGTGGTTTGTGAAGATGAGGCAGAGGAATCCAAGTTCACTTAGCAAGGCCCTAAGCAATTTACCTAGACCATGTCTCAAAATTAAAAATAAAAAATAAATATAAAGGGCTGGGGATGTGACCTGTGGGTTTAATCCCTGGTACCAAACAAACAAACCTGCATTAAAAACATTTTGGAATATCTTTTTACTCTTATAACTGCCACATCCCAGCAATTACCTTTCATTGCTATCAAAATGATTAAATCAATGAATTGGTTAAGACTTAAAGGTTTAGAATTCTTTTGGAGAAACTTACCTGAATGTTGGCCTCTGATCCTCTACTCCATAGTAGTTATAGCTCAGCTGGTTAAGACACAGTACTAAAGTAAAAACCAAGCAGTCAGGGAGATTACCTGTAGGATTACAGGTAAGTAATTATTTTAATTAATTTTTAATTTGTTTAAGAGCTTTTATTTAATAGAGGCAAATAATTTTCACTTATTTTCTACTGTGTTTTATAGAGAAGTGTTTCCTGAGATTTTAAATATTTCTAAAGTTTGTAAATTTTATGCTTTTGTCCTCAAAATAAAACAGGGATCCCACACTACCTTTGTTCTTGATCTTTAAAGTGAATTATTATTACTTAGTGAATTGCAAATGTTAGGAAGCAGGAATTGCTTAGCAAATTGCTGAATGTGAGTTGACATTAACTTTGTGAACTGTTCTGAAATATGTGTGGAGTCCCAGTCTTTATTACCAAACAGTTTGAAATTACTGAGCTTTTAACAAAAGAAGAAGCACCACTAAGTATATTCAATTTTCCCTTTTAATTTCTTTTGAATTGGATAGGTGCTTATCAAACATTGAGTTCTGTCTGAATAGAAGAATGTTAGTAGTTTAACAATAAAGAAATATTAAAGTGCTAAATTTAGAATTGTTTAACCTGAAAGTTGCTTTGGAGTTAGTGTCATTAGCTGTGCCCATTCTTCTTGCAGATTCTCCATCTCCTATTGCTGCAAGAACACTGATATTAGTGGCAAAATCTGTACAGAATTTAGCAAACCTTGTGGAATTTGGAGCTAAGGTAAAAACACTTTGATATTTTAAAATGTATAATCTGTGAATGAAACTTTGACATTATGATAAAGCCATAAAGTATAGCTCAAATAAATTTTCAGTAATAGATATTTCATAAGAATAACTTAGATTTATGTTGGTATGTCATGTTTTTATAAATTTTATAATTTAAAAACTACCATTTTTGCTGGGGGCGGTGGCATACACATGTAATCCCAGTGGCTCAGAAGGCTGAGGCCCTATATAACTTAGCAAAAAACTGTCTCAGAATAAAAAGGGTTAGGATGTGGTTCAGTGGATAAGTGCCCCTTGGTTCAAACGCTGGTACTTAAATAAATAATAAATAAATACCATCATTTTTGCCATTACAGAAAAGATCCAAATCCCCCTGCTTTTAAACATAAAAATCATTGAGCATGTTTATTAGTGAAGTCACTTTACTATGTATGCCACAATAAACAAATGCTGAAATTCAGATGAGGTTTAAAAACACACAGTTGTACAAATAAGAACAACTGTTAATATTCTGTTGGGATCATACTGTCAGCCTTGTTTTATCACTTAATATGTGATGTATCTGGAAATAAATCACTTTTGGATATTAGATGGCTTTCCAAATGTCACTGTTATTGCAATATCAAGTATCCTTTTATACACTCCCTTTCAAGCTTGTCCATTGATTTCCTAAACTTTGAAGTAGGATTACAGATTGAAATAAGTTGTTTTAGCTTTTACTCTGTTATAAAATTGCCCTAAGATGTTTTCGGAGTTCCCCACAGCCTTTCTGAAACTCAACCGATATTTTCATTTTTGCCCATATAATATAAAGCACAATATTAATTTTGTGCCTCATTTCATTACTCTTATTAGATTTTCATGTCTACATCTTTGGATTGCCCATTGAGGTCTCAATTGAGTTTCTTTTTGATTTTAAGAATGTGTTAATATTAATCCTTTCCTGTTTTGTATCACAATTTTAAGTATTGACTTTAGTTTTATAAAGAGTTTACAACAAATGGTTTAACTTTGAACTTAGTCTGAGTTGTGAAACAGTCATAAACCATGTATTTTAATATTGTGGAGTGTTATATTTTATGAATTTCTTATTTCTGTTGGATTCTAACTTCTGGATGTTTTTTTAGTAATTACTTTTGAATGTATATGTAAGTTATCTGTGTCTACCAGGCTACGTGTTATGATTTGTGTTTTGGTCCAGAATTTCTCTTACTAAGATACCTCAG
>PVKS010044507.1:0-14336 GCA_004027875.1 Aplodontia rufa
GGGGGGGGTGCTTGAGACTTTACCTCCAATTGGAGTGGAACCTATACTTTGGTTCAGTTGGCTATCCCTTCCATCCTGACATTTCTCAGACTAAACCAATCCCAGTCATCTGAAAAAGCAGAGAATCTCTCTTCCCACAGATCATTTGATCCCCTAAGTCAGCAACCAAAACTCAGATAACAATAAATTTTAAGTTAATTTCCCTTTGGTGGTCCATGATAGTGGATTACATTGAGGTTAACCAACAAAATGTTATTAACTATGTAAGGGATATTATCAAAGAGCTAAACATTACCTACAAAATTATGTGCAAAGAAATAATCATACTTATTTCTTCCTATTAATTGTTGTTTTCAGATTAGACACATGAGGATATTGTTCAGAGACTGACTCTTATCACTAAACGACTTTCAGCTATAGGCCAAATTAATCTTCCTGTATCCAAAGTAGTCAAAGACTAATGTCAAAAATTGTTATCAGAATTAGAAAAAAAAGTTTATATGGGTCATATAAGAGGAGGGGAGTTGTAAGATTTATTCTTGTTTTCTGTATAACTTCAAGACTGTAAAGCAATACAGCCTACCTCCCCCTTTAAATTCCCCTATTGTAACGGCAACTCCCCTCCCTGTGTATGCTCACCTCTTTCAGGGAGCCCCTTCTGGTACATGCCTACCTCTTTCTAGTGACACTCCCTCTCCCAGTTGCCACCTACTTCCTCTCTGTACCCTCTTTTACCTTACCTTAGCCAACCACATAGACAGTACCCTGAGCTCCTCCAATTACAACGAAGGGTAGTATTACATTAGAGTGGAAATAAACCCCTGGATTTCTTGTTTCTGCCTGCATTCCTTTTCGCCCTTCAGCTGAAGTAAATTCTGTCTTGCTACCCAGCTCTGACCACGTGTTTATTTTATCACACGCTCGGGATTTCTAACAAATGCTCCATTTATATTAACACCCACCACAGCTCCCCTACAGTACTCTATCTCTTATGCCAACCGGAAGCTTTTCCTTCTCCTCTAACACCCCGTCAGTGCTCCACTCTGAGTGTCAGGCACAGTGTGGGATACCTCCAAGCCCACCATGGCCACCCACCACATTCCCCTTAAAATTTCCCTATGAGACCCTGCTGAGCCGGGGCGGGGGGCCAGGCTGTCAGGATAGTTGGATTTTGGAATTGAAAAGGAAATAGGTCCTTTTTCTTTAAGAAGACAAAGAGCAGGGCCTTGGTGCTCCAGATGAACATATAAAGATCAACTTGACCTCCTCCCTGCTAAGAAACAAAGATGCTACATTCCTTAACAAAAAGTGGTCCCAGGACACAGACTTTCTGCTGATAATGATGCTCACTTAAACAGATCAAAGACCAGAACATTCATGCCCATGCCCCTAGATATGGGGGAACAGAGACAATAACTAACAGAAAGGGGAACTCTTAAAAACTATAAAAAGATGAAATCAAAATCACACCCGCTCCTCAAACCCCTCTCCCTGGAGCCCACTCTGGGGGAAGTCTGCTCTGCTCCCTGTGCCCTGCTGCCTAAGCTCTGTTTTCTTTTATTTTCTTAAAATCTGTCTGCTATGCTGGCCTCAGCCTCCCTTGGTTTAATTCTTGACTCCTGGAGGACACAAACCTGACTTCCACCAACCGGCATCCCATGGGGGCTGTCTGGGATCACCACCTAGGTAAGCTCCCCTTGCATCTTTCTCTTTCTTTCTTAAAGGATGAACTCTCCTTGAACACCAGGCACCTGACGGCCAGTTAGGAGCAACAAGCATGAGCTGCCAGTCTTAGGACTCAGGTGACAGGCTTGCTGGACAGGCAGGGAAAATCCCATTTGCCTGGATGTTGGGAATGCAGGTCCTGACTTGCTCCAATTTCCTTTCTGTGGGAGAAAGTTGTTGCATGAGACAAAGGAAGGATTGAGAGAAGGCGGCTGACCAGGGCAACTCTCTGGTGCTGCAAGAGGGTCTCATATCACAAGTCTGGCCTCAACAGCCCTCGGGGGTACCAGCATTGACCACTATCTGTCTGTCTTGACTTCTGACTGACTTGGCCTGATGGTGGAGGGCGTACTCACCCGATGCGCCTTGGATCCTGAGATGAAGTCTTGGTCTGATCTCTGAGAAAGAGGTCACCTATTAATCCCCAGGGCATGAGCCCAGCAGTCGCTCCCTCTTCTGAAATGCTTCTACTCTAAGTCTGTCCCTGATATCCACCTCTTAAACAGGACCCACTGTGACAAGTTGCCAAGATAGAGCTCCCCTTGCTGTAAAATTGGATTGCCTTCCCTAGACTCCCGCAAGGCACCTTTTCCTCTGTACCCCCTCATCTGGCAGAAAGATACCCAGAAGTTGGCCTTCTCCATTCTGAGTGAGGCCTGACTCTGCGCTCTGGAGGCTCTCTTGGCCCACAGCAATTCAGACATTTGCTGCTCCCTTTATCTTTCAAAACTCTGGCCCTCCAGTCTCCTTGAACCCTCTACAAGCAAGGGACAATCTTCACAGCAGGCTACAGAGCGGAGGAGTCCATTCTCCTACCATAGGCTGCTTTTCTCTTGTGGGGCTCCGTATTGGGAGCTTTATAGTGCCCAGGGAAGTCCAGTGAATGTGAGCACAGCAATTTCTCCCTCTGGGTCTTGGGCATGTAGCAAACAAAGACCTTAGCACCCCAGGATGTAAGTTGAAGATAGGTCTCAGTCTCCACTCGGCCCCCCTCTCCCAAATAAACCTGCCATACTGTGAGGCTCTCTCTTCTTTCTCTTGTTCCCTCCATTCACTGCTTTCCTTACACTTTCTTGTTACACTGAGCAAAGTGTCTGAAATCTTTCTGACTTGATGGCAAGAATTGGGTTGGGAGGGGGTTTTTATGTTGCCTCAGTTTCCCTGGAAGTCTCCAGCTCTGTAACACTTCCACTCCATGATCCCCTCCTCTACTCATCTCCCTTTGAGTTTCAAGAGATACTCCCCAGTTCCCGCACCTTTTCTCTTTTCCTCTCTACCTTCCACATTCAAGAGAAAAGATATGACCCTTGACTTTCCAAGTTTGGCTTATTTCACTACACATAATGGTCTCAAGTTCCATCCATTTTCCTGAAAATGACATAGTTTCATTTTTATTTATTACTGAATAAAACTCCATTGTACATAAATGCTACATTTTCTCTCTCCATTCTTTGTTCATGGACACCTAGGCTGGTTCCACAATTGGGCTTTTGTGAATTGTGCTGCTATAAACATGGGCATTCATACATCATTATAGCAAGACTTTACTTCTTTAGGATAAATCTGAGGAGTGCTGTAGCAGTCACATGTTGGTTCCGTGCCTAAGCTTCTGAGTGTCCTTCATACTCATTTCCATGGTGGTTGTACTTATTTACAGTTCCAATAATAGCGCAGAAGTGTTCCTCTTCTCCGCATCCTCTCCACTCAGCTGTATTTAAATTCTGAAACAGAACCTCACTAAGACTAACACTAACCTTGATCTTGTGATCCTCCTGCTTCAGTCTCCTGAGTTGCTGGGATTACAGGCATGGGTCACCCCATCTGGCTAATAGGATTTGTGATTTCTGATGCTTCTTATCTGCTTCTGGAGACTTGATTCTCGCTTTTTCCTTTTGTATCTTTTCTCTTTAGCTGACAACTCCTTTTTGGATTTCTTCTTTTATTTAAGTTTTTTTAAAAGAGAGTCAATTGTATTTATTTTTTCATCTAGTTTCTTTTTTTCCAGCACTCCCTTGTATATGTAGCCTGGGGTTTGAACCTGTGTCCTTGCACATGCCAAGAAAGCATTCTATGGCCGAGCCATCACACCAGCCCATTTGAAGCCCTTTTCCTAATGAGTTCCTTCAACTGTCCTTTGTCAAGAAGAATCACCAAGAACACAAATGATAACAGATGCAGAGGGGTTCTGGGGAGATAGGAATACTTGCAAACTGTTGGTGGAACTGCAGACTGGTCCAGCCACTCTGGAAAGCAATGTGGAAACTCCCAAAAAAAATTAGGGATGGATCCACCATACAATCTGGCTATCTCTCTTCTGGGTATTTTTCCAAAAGAGCTAGAATCATTACAGTGTCACAGCAAAATCTATGTTCATAGTGGCTCAATTTATAATAGCTAAATTATGGAATCAATGCAGATGCCCCTCACTGGATGAATGATCCAAAAGCTCTGATACACACACACACACACACACACACACACACACACACGTGAATTCTACTCAGCAAATACAAACAATGATATTGTGGCCTTTGAAGCATCTAATACGTGAATTTGGCTACCATTCACCCCAGCCTGGGTTTAGCTCCAGCCTCCACAAGTGAGTGAAAACATTGGCCCCTTCACTCAGGATTTGGAAACTTCGCTCAGGATGATTTCTTCCATTGCCATCCATTTACCTTCAAAGGCTGAAATAATATTGTTGTTTCTAATTGCTGAGTAGAACTCCATTCTATACATATACCACAGCTTTCAGGTCCATTCATCCAGTGTAGGCATCTGGGTTGGTTCCATAATTTAGCTACTGTAAATTGAGCCAGGGAGCTCAAGCAGAAGAGCTGAGGGTCGATGGGTCAGTCGCTTTTATTGGGTGCAGGGAGTTATACAAACAGGTTTCCCATGGGTGGAGATTTGCAAACTGAGTCAAGGGTACCGAGAGCTCCTTCTAGCTGGAGACAGCTACGCCTGCACTTCACAGTGGACGCCAAGACACCCGAAAGCTGAGCACTCCACGGAGATTCCCATGTGGAGTCTTCAGTTGTTCGATGGCTCCTCCTGTGTGCTATATTAATTTTCTATGGCTGCTTTCAAGATTTTGTGGTTATTTTTGGTTGGGGCAGATCTAGTATGATGGCTGAGGTAGAGTCGTCACACTGATTCTGCTTGGGATTCACAGAACTTCTTAGACAACTAAATTTTTCTTTCATTGAATTTGGGAAGTTTCCAGCTATTGTTCCTTGAAATACTTGTTTCCCACTCCATTCTTTCCACACTTCTTCTCAGATTCCAGTTCTCCAATTACCCATCACCCTGGGAAAATTTGACCTAAAACATAAACTGCTTATGTTTTAGGTGGGTTTTTCTTATATTTTTTTCAGATTGGGTGACTTCTAAAACTCTGTTCCAATTCACTTTCCTGTGTCATCTACATTTTGCTATTAAGCACACCTAACTACTTTTCATATTTCAGATACTGCATACCTTAGTTCTAAATGTTTCTTTTTATATGTTTTATTTCTTGCTTGGAATTCTTATAATTTCATTTAAGTGTATTTGTCCTGAACTCAACAAGTGTAGTAGTCAAAATAACTGCTAAGTTTTCATCTAATTCCAACATGTGGATGTTAGAAATAAAATTATCAATAGCTCTGAGGTGCTGTAAGAAAATCAAGCATGTGCCCGGAAGTGGGTGAGCAAGACAGACTCTACTTCTGCAGAAGGTGAGCTCACAGAGAGATCTGATGAGCAGGCACACTTGGGTGGGCAGTCCACCTGCTGATGCAGTCCTACCCTTCACTCTGATTGGAGGAGCTCAGGGGTACAAACTGTGTGATTGGCTAATATAAAATTGGGGTGGGTACAGAAAAGAGCTATGGGTGTAATGGGATAACTAATAAGGAGTTTAAAAGTAGATTATCTCTGACCACATGGTTCCCCGCTAAGATGGCTTCCTTTTATATGCGAACCTTAAGGCTACATTCTGAAAATGGGCCATCAGACTTCCTGTTTCTCACATGGCTCACCTCAGAGTTGGCCTCTGTGGATTGTCTTTCCTTTTGAGAGTGGATTCCATTTTCCTTGCTCTTTCTTTATCAGGTAATTAATATATTGTGGAATTGTGGGGGTTGGGGTGAAGACTGGGACTGTGCTGTTCCTCCCATGGTCTGGGTCTCTGGGTTGCAGAAATTGACTTGGCTGGCCTGCAGTAGGGCTGTGTCTTGCCTGTGATGGGAGGCAGCCATGGCCTCCTTGGAGGCTGCATCTAGTCTGCTTCACTGTGTGTGGCTGAGGATCTGGAGGACACCAGGGTAGCACCATGGACACTGGGGAGGATCCCTCGTTTTTCCCTTTCACCCCTTCATTCTCACTCTGCAGCCCTAGCGGCTGCCTTGGGCTCTCTCCCCCAGCTTCCTCAGGGCCTCTGCTTCCTACTGGTGCCCTCAAGGAAAAAACTGCAGTAATGAGAAATCATCCTATAACTGGCATTTCTCCATAGTTTGACTCCACCAACATCTTCCTGTTTTGAGTTTTTTTCCAGCAAAGGAGGCAGTGGCACTCATTGTGTCTGGAGTGTGTGGTGCTGTCTTCAGGAGAGTCAGGAGCCTCCCTGAACTTGTTTCTGAGCCTTGGTTCTTTCATGGACTTGCTGTATGATCTTGAGAAAGCCACAGCGTTGTGTCTGCTTCTGTGGCCCTAACTATGCAATAAGATGATTCTATTCCTCCTCAAAGTAAGTGCATTGCTCCTGGAGACTTGGGAGGCTGAGGCAGGAGGATCCCATGTTCAAGTCAGCCTCAATTAAAAACAAATTGAAGAAGGCTATTGAGGATGTACCTCAGTGGTAAAGCACCCCTGAGTTCAATCCCCATTACAGAAAAGAGTTCATTGCAAAGTGCGTCGTGCTTTTTGGGTATAACACTGTCCATCTCTCCTGTCCTGAACTTGCAGCCTCGCTGGCACGGTGGCAATTTGATTCAAACAATGTTTATTGTGCTCCTGCCCCATCTATGCCAGGAACCGGTCCTGGTGCCAGGGATGCAGCAGAGAAGAAGGCAGATGGAGCCCCCACGGCAGTCCTGATGTGGAAGAGGGGCCCTGCTCTCCCCCACCTCTGCGTGGGAGATGTGGCAAGGACTCTGCTGCTGGGACAGGGAAGCCAAGCAAGGGTGACCTTGGGAAAAGGTGCACTTGCCCTTCGCTTCAGGTTTTAGAAAGCAGAACTGGCTCTTGTCTTCCTGGCGTGACCAGGTGTGGGTCTTTGCAGGCAGGGAGATGCCAGATGGACCACCTGGTCCTCCCTGCACCCCGCCCCACACACTCCTCCAGTCCGGTGATGCGACTCCAGGACCTGCTGCCCTGCAGTCACAAGGGTTATCTGGGCCCTCAGCTCCCAGTGTCTGCACTGGAAGTGGTGACCTGTAGGAGCCCACGTCGCTCTCACAGATCCTCAGCCCAGAGACCAGGAGGGAGCCACAGTCCGGCTGCAGAGCCACAGTTTCCTCCAAGAGACACCTACTGGTCCATGACCTTGGTCTCATTAGCTCAGCGCTCTCCACCTGAGCTGCCTGGACTGGGACCAGCCAGGAAAATTAGCTCAGGTCCACAGGCTCCTGGGAGAGGTGTCAGGCAAAAATAGATCAGAGAGAGCCAGAGAACCCTCATGCAGCAGGGCCTGTGGAGGTCACTGGCTCCAGAGTCCTCCTCGCTGCACAGATGGAAGCTGAGGCCAGGGAGGGGAAGGGGTCTGGTCAGGGTCGTGTTGCAATTCACACCAAGCCTGATGGGAATGGGACTCCCCAACCCCCAAATCCATGTTCCTTCGTCACCTGGGGCGTGACGGGGGAGGGAAGCACACAGGGGAATCACAGATGACGATACCACTCATGGGCCATTTGCTGTGGTGAGGTTGCCACTCAGGCCCGGTGCCTTGGCCTCTGACCTTTCTGCATTCCTCCAGGTGGTGCTGGTCCCCCAGACCCTTCTGAGGCAGTTCAGGGATGCTTTCCCCTTGAACTTGAATGTCTTCTCAGTGTGCTGAGATGCTGCACTTACACAATTCATTTAAATATATAAAATATATTTTACATGTGGTTTAAGAATTGCAGGATCAAATGGTAACTTTATTTTAACTTTGCTAAGAATTACCAAACTGTTTTCCAAAACTGCTACATTTTACATTCCTACCAGCAATGTATGAGGGCTCCAGTTTCCCTGCATCCTCACCAGCACTTGCTATTACCTTTCTTTTTAATTCTAGCCATTCTTGTGGGTATGGAGTGGTTCATCACTCTGCTTTAGTCTTCGTGCCCCCTGTGGATGATGATGTTCAGCCTCTTCTCCTGGCTTACTGGCCATGTGTGTGTATTCCTTAAGTCTATCCATATCCTATCTGTGAGTGTGCATGTGTGTGTACATGTGTGCACGCGTCTCTGTGTGTGTGTGTGTCTGTGTGTGTGTGTGTCTGTGTGTGTGTGTGTCTGTGTCTCTGTGTGTATGTGTGTGTGTGTGTGTGTGTGTGTGTGTGTGTGTCTGTGTGTGTGTGTGTGTGTGTGTGTGTGTGTGTGTGTGTGTGTGTGTGTGTGTGTGTGTGTGTGTGTGTGTGTGTGTGTGTGTGTGTGTGTGTGTGTGTCTGTGTGTGTGTGTGTGTGTGTGTGTGTGTTTAAGGGAAGTGGAAATGGAGTAAGGTTCATTTAAGTGAGAAGAGGGGAGACCACGTCGTGATGTGTAATTTGGGAGGGACCTGGGAGCAGGATGCCCCCTCTGTGTGTTCTTAGATTGGTGATTTGGTTCTTGAGTCCTAGATCTCTTTGTTTATTACAGATACGAGTCCTTATCAGAAACAAATAAATAGATAACCTCAAGCAAGGAAGGGTGTTCATGGGTGTCAAATGTCAAGAGGTCAAGCTCAGTCTCAGCCTCGGCTTCTCCCTGAGCTGCCAGATGCCCTTGTCTCAGTGTCCTCACCTGCAACGTGGTCACATCACCCACCCCACACATGTGCAATTATTCCAGGTCTATTTTTAAAATGGGGACAATTTAGGTCTTTAGGGAATTATTATGAATCTCCAATGAAAGGGAGACGTGAACACATTGGAAACATAGTGTGTGTTCTGTGTAGTCACCTGCTGTCCCTCCCTCAGTAGGTACTGACCAGTGGGGGGCGAGCGTGTCCATGGGCCCCTTGGACACTTGCCCAGGATGGAACAGGCTCCCATGGAAGGATCAGGTTGACCTCTTGGTTCCAGCCCTTTGGCCACAGCAATAGTGCTGTGTGACTCACACCCACAGGATGGTGGACAAACAGTGGTCATTGTCACTTCCTCAAAAGGTGCTGTGGGAGCAGAGCAGGGGCTACGGACACTGCCAGGGAGGATGCTGGAGGGCTTCTCAGTGGAAGCAATGCCTGCTTTGGGTTTGGGTTTGGGTTTGGGTTTGGATTTGATTTGGTTTGGTTTTTCGAATTGTTTGACTTTGTTTTGTTTTGTTTTGTTTTGTTTTGTTTTGTTTTGTGGCAGGGATTGAACTGAGCCACATCCCCAACCAGTTTCTACATTTTATTTTGAGACAGGGTCTCCCCAAGTGTGAGAAACAGAAATCCCAGTGGCCATTTTCAGAATACAGGTTTAGCTTGAAGTGTAAATGACTTGGGAGGTAAGCAATGCAGCTTGGGGAGAGGACAGAAGGAAAAGTCACAGCAGGTGACACTGGAGAGCAAAATTCAAGCCCCTGGACCAACAGGAGGTGAGAAGGAAGGGCCCACCCCACCTGGCAATGCAGAGCAACCCTGCATCTACCAGAGGGCTCTCAGTCCAGGGGAGCTTTCCTGCCACAGGAGAACAAAGGGAGGTGGGGAAACCACAGGCAGATGTCTTTAAACACCCTTAGGAGGCAGTGCAGCCTGTGTGATGGGGAAGGTCCTGCACCCAACAGCACTCAGCCAGTGAGGAACGGGGAGGGACCTGGCTCTGTAGGAGATAAAATACCGCTTCTACCCAATCTAGGGGTTCCTGACCACTAAGTGCCCCATCCTGCAACACTGTCATTAAAATGGAGTCTCGCATTTGCTGTTCCTTGTGTCTCTTACACCATTCTTTGGGCTTGGACGGGTGGGTGTGTTTCTCACACCAAGTTGTTCAGGGCCAGGCTAAGTTCCTGAGGCTGGCATTGAACTTGTGGTCCTCCTGCCTCAGCCTCCAAGTCCACTAGAATTTGGCTTTTGCTGGATGAGCCTGAGACATCCAGGTGATAGAAGCAGGGGCTCCTGGGAGATGAACCAACGTGAGCAGATGTCGAGAGGCTGCCTGGGCAGGACAGTCACAAGAGCAACACAGTAAGGGTGTGGTGGCACCCAGGGCACAGGGGAGATCCTGCCAATGCTGACAGAGCTGGGGCAGGCGTGCTGGGTTGTTGAGGAAGGACGAGGGAGGGGCTGTCCCTCTAAGGGGCTCAGTCAGGAGGTGGAGCTGAGGGTGGAGCCTGGCAGCTGTGTGTTTCTGTTTGATAAGGGGAAGCTGCCAGGTTGTGACTTTGGGGTTCCTTTCCGAGTGCCTGGGTTTATCTGCCCCGAGGATGTGTCCGGTTTCTACCCAGAAGGAGGGGTGGTGACTGCATCCACACAGCTAAGGACAGCTGAGTCGTGTCCAAGCTCAGCCACGGAAGACTCCTTGGTAAGCTGGGGATGGTGAGATCACCCCATTTCTCATCCTCGCCACAGCTCTGTAAGAGAAGGGCTATTGTTCCCGAAGTTAGGGCATGGGCCTCAGGTCACACAGCTGAGCAGTGGCACAGCCTGAGGCTTCTGCCTGCTCCCCTGTCGCCTTGAACAGAAGGAGGGTGGGCTCCTGCTCAGATGGGTTCACACAGCTCCCTCCAGCGCAGCTCCAGCTCCAGGCTGCCTGAGACATGACCAGGTGACCCCAGAGGAAAAGTGGATGTGAGGGTTCCCCAGTTCTTTGGGAAATGTGGAGGAGTCCAAGTGGGTGGAAGAGGGCAGAGGACACAGAGCCCTTGTGCCTGGCATCCTGAGCTGCGCTGAGGCTGGATGGGCTGTGGGTTTGTTCTGAGATGCAAGACACCCAGTGGATGCCTCGCCTGCCTGTCTCTGAGCACCTCCTCTGTGCCAGGCCCTGTGGGGAAACTGAGGCCATGGGAGGGGAGTGACTGCCTAGGGTCCTGTGAAGGAGGCCAACCAATGGCAGGACTAGGCCTCCCTGGCCCTCCCTGGCCCTCCACAAGGCTGTGGGGAGGGAAGAAGAGGCTATCCAAGTGGGGAGGTGCCCGGGTTGGGGGCTGCGAGGACGAGATGCACAAGGGTCCTCAGTGCACCCGGCCCTGTGATTGTGAGATCGAAGACCACACTGTGGGTGGGGGACAGACCTGGGTACATGTCATCCCATGGACATCCCATGTCCCACAGTGGGGTGTTGGGGAGCTGCAGCTGCACCTCCCTAGCACTGGTGGACTCTGGTGGCCTTGTGGTTTTAGGGAGCTGTCCCTGCCTCTGGGGGTGAAGCTTGAAGCTGCTCTGCACTCCATCCTCTCGCCTTTGCTCCTCCCTCTGCTGTGTGTGGCTGGAGGCCTGGGGCGAGTTGCTGGGCCAGCGTCTGGCTCGTTTCAAAGTTGGGTGGGCATTGCTGATTGTCCTAAGCACTGCCACTTCTGACACCACCACCAAATGCAGAGGGCTGCTGCTGTGGACAGCACCTGTCTCTTTAATATTGCTACTTTTAAAAACCTATGAGCTTGCATTCCCTGATTTCCTGGGTCCCTGGGAGAGCTGCCAGTGCAGCTAGCAGACCCCCACCTCCTTCCCCATAGAAGTCGCAGGCAGCTTTAGCAGTCACTACTAGAAAGTGACTTGATCCTTAAAATAAAAATAAATAAATAAATATAATCTAAAATGAGTTAACAAGTGTTTGTGGTTGAGAAAAATCAGTTAGTACAGATGATTCTGCTCACCCCTTTTCCAATGAAAAGAAATTGCTTTTAATTTGTACCTTTTCCTCTAAGAAGTAGTTCTGTTCTGTGGGTGGGGTACTAGGGAAGGGTTAGTATGTGTGTGCTCTGGAAATGGGGTACATCCTTAACTTCAGATAAATAACTTCTCGGAGCTTCAGCATCCTTATATGAAAATGGGGTGGTGATAGGATTTTTCTAACAGGTTCTAAGAACTATAAATGAGTCGGTGCTTACAGAGTACTTTGTGTCTGGTGGATAGAAGCTGGGCTGGGAATATTGGCTACAGCATTTCTCTTGATTTTGAAATTTAAACATGATTTACATCCTGTCAGGATAGATAAGGATTTCATTTATTATTACACTTTCTCCAACTGCCTTCTGTCTCCTAATACCCTTAACACACACAAGCACACCCCACACACACAGAGATACACATGTACAGATATTTTTGTGTGATGTTAGAGATTGAATCCAAGGGTGCTTTATCACCCTTCATCGCTAGTTCTTTTTGCTTTAATTAAGTTGTTTCTTTATTTATTTATTTTGCAGTCCTGGGGAAGGAACCCAAGGATGCCCTACCACTGAGTTCCATCCCCAGTTCTTACTATTTTCATTCTGAGACTGGGCCATGCTAAATTGTCTTGGCTGGCATTGAACTTGTGACTCTGCTGCCTCAAGCTCCAGAGTCGTTGGGATTCTAGGTGTACTCCACCACTCCAGGCATTGTAAAAAAATATTGTTTATTAAAAACTTCGTAGCTGTAAGCAATTTACTTACACCTTTATTCCTTATGCCGTCAGATGTTGTTAGAATTTTTTTGATTCCTCGCTTTGTAAAAGTGAGAGTGAGGTCCTTCTCCTCCCTTCAGACCTTCACCTCCCAACTTTTACCAACTGACCTTTTATGTTTATAGGTTGTTAACAAGTATATGTAGTCCTCATATTCAAATGTTCTGTTTTGTTCTAAAAGTTCACAAGAGGGTAGAACGGTGGCTCGGCGGTTGGAGAGCTTGCCTGGCAAGGGCGAGGACCCGGGTTTGAACCCCAGCACCACATACACAAATCAGTGTCAGAGACACAAAAACCAGATGAAAAAGTAAATAAAATTGATTCTCTCTTTTTCTCACTATCCCTTTCTCTCTCTTTTTTAAAAATGCTAATAGGAATGCTAATGGTTTGGTGATTTTTAAATAAGCTTATGGAAAACTAGGAGCACTAACGGTTTGGTGATGTTTTAAATAAGCTTATGGAAAGCTAGGTTGGAGGATGTGGTTCTTGCACTGCTTTGGTTTTTCCTGGGGTTTCTCACTGCCTTTGTTTCCCCCTTGCACTGTTGACCTTGTCTCCTTCCTGTTTCTTTCACCCTGGGAATCATATGCGGGATTACACCAGCTTTTTCTGCACACAGAGCACTCACTTATCCCCTGTGGCCTGGCTGCTCTCTGGTCCTGCCGCAGGCTCAGCTGCACCCTGAATTGTTGTCTGTGGGTTGATTTTGAGTCTGCTGTTTACTGGATCCGATGTCTTTGTTTCTCTTAGTTACCCCACCCTTTCCACGGACACACACACACACACACACACACATACACACACACGTTTTCTCCCCTGCAGCTCTTTCTCAATTAACTCTGTAAGAAATGATTATGTGGTAAGTTTTCTCTTTTCCATTTAGGACCACTTCTTTCTGGAAGTTTCTTTGATTTTCTTTCCCAGTCTCTCTAGAATGGCTGTTTGTCAATCACCTCGTAATTCTGAAGACATCTTTTACTCCCTTTGATTTCCCCTCTCAGTGCATCTTGTTCTCATATTCTGAATAAAATATCTCCGTAATCTCTTTCAAAGTCATCCTTCTTGTGTTGTGAGCCAGCTACGTCCTTAAGAACACAAAACGTGCTTGTGCCTTTCACAGTGTCAGAGTTTCCTGCATGACAGTAAATTCTCAGGCCCCTCCACTTTCCTCAGTGGCCGTGCACAGAGTTCTCGGGGATCCCGGGCTGTCGTGGGCTGGAAAGCGCAGTGCTGTCACTCCATCCTAATTTCCAATATCGAGAACGCCTGAATCACACATCACACTCCTCACGGAGGCCACAAAATGGCTAATAAATGCCTAAGGCAGCTACAGGAATCCCAGAGCTGAACTGAGAGCGAAGGCAGGGAGCAGACAGGAAGGCAGAGTCCCTGTGGGTGCTCAGATGACAGGAAGAACCAGCCCAAGAACTCGCTGAGGGCACAGAGCTGTCAAAGTGCCAGGTGCTGAGGCCCCGGCAGAAGGCAGGGCCACAGCGTCAGCTTCAGACATGAGCTCGGAGTGGGACTTGGGTGGCCGCCATCGGGGGGAGAAAACATGCTGCTGAAGTCTGAGGTCAGAGGTTTCAAGCTCTGAAGCTATGGTGAGCTTCCCTGGGCAAGGCTTGCGATGAGTGATCAGGTGACCGGTCAGGGTGACACTGTTTCCCATCTCAGGTGCCTCTCCTTTTATGGGTGCCAAGGGAGGGAGTTTCATCGTTTGGTGCTCTGCTGAGTTTGATAAGCTCATGGGCCTGGATTTTATGATATGAGTTTGATACGGCCACTCATCCACGTGCTCCTGAAGTCCGCAGATGGTCATTCCTGTTAGCTCGGTTCATTTATCATTTGTGCTTTAGGTTCGCGCAG
>PVKS010044508.1:0-14292 GCA_004027875.1 Aplodontia rufa
CATGGTGGGAGAGAGTGACAGAGGAAAGAAGCTCAAGGCATTGCAATCAGAAAGCAGAGAGAGAATCCACTGGTCAAATACAAAATATATACACCAAACACATTCCTCCAATGACTCACCTTCTCCAGCCACACCCTACCCACCTTCAGTTGCCACTCAACTAATCCTTATTAGGGGATTAATTCACTGATTGGGTTAAGGATCTCATAACCCACTAATTTCTCCTCTAAAAGCTTTCTGCATTGCTTCATACATGAGCTTTTGGTGAACACCCAGTATCCAAACTGTAACATTTCCATCCCTGGCACCCAAAGCTCATGCTCATCTCACAATACAAAATATATTTATCTATTTCCAACATTCTCCATAGTCTCAACAGGTCCAAGATTGCCCAAAAGCTCCAGGCCTAAGTGTCCTCTGAGACTCAAGCCAAATTGGCATCGTGAATTTCTGTAAAAATCAAAAGCAATTCACAAGTATCCAATATATAAAAGTACCATTCAGAAAAATAGGGGCATACAAAGAAGGGATGGGACCAAAGCAAAAGTGAAATTCAGCTGGGCAAACAGGACCTGTAGCTTTGCATCCAGCATCTGGGGCACATGGCATCCTGAAGTTCTTTCCAAAGGACTTGTTTAGCTCTGCTCCTGTGGCTTGCTGATTGCAACCCATGTGATCTCTCTTTTGACTTGTCTATGCTCAATTCCTGGACCTTTCCAAGATAAATGTTCCACGGTACTGGCATTTCTTAATCTTGGGGGTCTCCACTGCAGCTTTAGCTTCCTCCTCACATCTCCATGCATCACCTTCTAAGGGGCTGTCTGCAGGGACTCCCTCCCTGGGGTACTTTGCCAGACCTCCCAGTCCTTCTTACAAATCTCAATGGAAGCCTCTATGAACACCAACTCCAGCTTCTGCAATCTTGCAGAACCGACACCATTGATATGTCACCACCTTGAGCAAATCCTCCAGAGACCATGGCTGAAGCAGCCTCTGAGTTCCTGGGTGGTTAAGCATGGTGAAACAAATTTCTAGGCCATCCTGTGCAAGCAATGTTCCCCACTGATTTCTTCTCAAAGGAAATTTTACTTTTACTCTCTTAAGCCTGAGCTGGATGTGGTCTTGCCAATTCCTGAGATTCCCTGAAGTCATCTTTCTTTTTGCCTCTGGACAACATCTATAACATTTCTTTAGTGGTGGTAATGCTTTTAACCATTGCAAATTCTTTAGCCTCAGTTTTACTCCCATCTTTCAAGTCAAGTTTTTCAAATCTTTCCTCTCTGTTTTCAGGTCCTGAATATAACCATAAACTTGGTTAAAAGCCACCACCAGTACCCATGCCACTGCTTGAATCCTAGGCTGTCTAGAAATTTCTTTCACCAAATTAAGAAGTTCATAGCTTTTAAAATCAGATTTACAAAAAGTCTCAGGACATGGGCAAAATGCAGACAATTTCTTAGCCAAAACATAAGAGGAATGGTCTCTAGTCCAATTTCAAATATAGTCCTCCTTCTCCTCTGAGCACTCATGAGTCCTGTCTTTGCTGTGCACAGTTCTATCAGCATTCTGGTCTTCTGAGATCTCACCAGAATCATCAATTATCCTCCACTTACAACAATCTAAAAGGTTTCTAGCTTGCACTGCTAAAATCTCAAAATTCTCACAAATTCCAAAAGGCTCCAAAAGCTTCTAAACCATATGGTCAGGTTAGCAATAGCCCCACTCTTGGTACCAAAATCTATATTAGTCAATGTTCTCTAAAGTAACAGAATCAACAGGGGCTGGATAGTCCCACAATGGCCGTCTGCAGGATGGAGAGCTAAAGGAACCAGTAGCTGTGCAATCCTAGATACTGAAGCCTGGGAACAAGAAGGGTCAACAATGCAGGTTGAGAAGTTCCTTATGGCAGTGAGATTCAAGCACAGCTCAGCTTGTCATTGGTCCCGGTGTCCAGGGATCTAACTTTACCAACACTACACCAACTTCAGGCAGTATGGCATAATACAAGACACCCTTCCCTGGGGGCAAGACAGGATAGTAAGCATAAGACTGCCCTGGAAATTATTGCCAGGAAATAATTATACCAGTGGTTAAATCTAACACTGTACAGATCCTAACAGCACCCATTCCCAGATTTGCCTGTAGACAGAGCATCTGGAACTGCTGCTGTGCCAGTGCAAGACATGTGGTCACAGTCTATTGGATTTCTATTCCAGCTAGCATCATCCGTAGCTGGCTGTAGCAGTCTTAGGCCACGAGTCCACTTCAATAATGTGGGCCTTTGTTCTATCCCAGTATTGTGCTGGGTTGTGGGCTCCAAGTGTGACACAACTTGTCGGCTTGGCAGCAACAAGTACAACATGGGAATCAGACTAGCCCATCTACAGTGAGTATTTCCAGAGCAAAGCAGAACTCTGCAGTGTCTAACCACAGGCCCATAACTGTGGACAAGGTAACTGGGTCTACCCTGGCCCCAGAGGTAGTCTTATAGGGCAGACTAGTCTCCTATTTCTTTCTGAACAATGTATCAACAGCGTGTTTCAGATAAACCTGGACTTCTACTGCCCTCTACTACTGAAACAGAGATAATACAACAGCAGAGTCCTAGCAAAAAAGAATCTAGGTGCCATCAAATTTTGAACTAGTGGAAAACTATGCAACCACAAAAATAAAAAAGTCTTGTCATTTGGAATTAGAGACAGTTCTATTGAGTGAAATAAGCCAGGCACAGAAAGACAGGTACCATAAAGTGGAAATTTAAGTTTAGCTCATAGAAGTTGAGAGTAGCATAGTGGTTACCCCAGGCCAGGAATGATAACAGGGGAGGGAGCAAGAGGGAATATTGATCAATGGGCACTAAGTTATAATTAGGACCAAGAAGTTCTGGTTTGCTGTTACACACTATGTTGAATATTGCTAATGATATGTACTGTACATTCCAAAAAATCATAGAAGAAAGGATTTCAAGTTTTCACCACTAGGAAATGATAAATTGTGCATTGTTGGTAAAAATCAGCAATTCCAGGTAATCAGGAGGCTTAGGCAGGAAGATAGCAAATTATAGACCTTACTGGGCAGTATAATAAGACCCTACCTCAAAAAAAAAAAAAATAAGAAGGGATTGGAATGTAGCTCAACAGTAGAATGTTTGCCCAGTATGCACAATGCCCTGGGTTTATTCCTCATTACCCTCCCCTTAATTTTTTTTACATAGAAATGATAATTTTTTAAGGAGATAAATGTGTCTAACATAGTTTAAACATTAAACAATGTATACCTGCATTGAACATTATATGGTAGCCAATTCATATATACAACTTTTATATTTTTGTATATCAGTTAAAATTAAAAATAAGTAAATAAATAAATAAAGGAGTATTTATTTAAGTAGGAAAAATCCAAATTAAATTACTTTCCTTTCCAGATTATACTTACATTTAAGTATTACAAAACCATAGGATTAGTCACCTACCAAAAGACATATACAATTAATTTAAAATGAAAACTCCAACTTTCCTGAGGTCTCTACACCAAAGGCAGTCTTTTGTGCACTGTCCTACCATAGCTAGGGATTACTCTAACTTCAATTTCAAGACCATGTAGTTTTCTACCTCAAACTGAGATACAAGTCCAATATGCTTATTAATAAAATACTATGTGAATTCATTTCCAATACTGAGTTAAGACATATCTTGGAAACAGTTAACAAAATTAAAATGGAATTAATATACTACTTGAATTCAGCAACTCAATATAGTAACATCTACACCTAGAAGCACACTAAATATCATTTCATGAGCATGATTGACAAGAGAATTATTTTCAATCAGGGCTTCATATGGTTTTAATGTGATTCTGTTTAGTTGATTAATTTTGTCCTTTCCTTTTATAGTTATTCATTCAATAAATATTAATATAGTATCTATGATGTATGAGGCATATCTTAGTTGCTACCAGGAATAGTGATACAAACTGGGGTAGAACCTCCTGGCTGTAACATACCATCTGTGAAAGAGACAGAAGGGTATGTACATTAAAAACCAGAACAAATGGGAGGACTTGTAAGTGAAAGCTCTGGAGAAGTAGCATTTGATTCCTGCTAGCAGTATCATGCAGTTGACATAAATAAGACAAAAACACTCATGCAATAGAGACACTCTAGACTAATGACCAACATGAAAATAAAAAGTGAAGGGTTGTGACTTAGGGAACATTTAAATGAGTCTGCATGTATTTGCAAACAGGTAGCCTGTTGAACAACTCTACATGTTACTAGCATTCTGTCAAATTCACACACTAAAAGATATCTTAAAAAGCAGCCACCCCTAGCCCAACCTTTCTTAGGCACTAATTCATAGGCAGGAATTTCTTTATCAATTTGATTTGGATTTTTAATATTATATTTATTTTATTCAAACATCAAATGATCACTTTCATTTTAATCATCAACCTTGTCATTTTAAAAACTTAGTGATTACATACAAATACAGTAAAGAGTGTTCTTTATTGGCTATATTATCAACAGTTGATTTAGCATGTCAAAGATTTGTGATTTTCATAGATTGTATTTTGAAATCTTCAAATTGCCAAATTTAGAAAAAAAAACTGAGTAGTTTACTTAATCCTGGGAAAAGAGATAAAGAAGAAAGAAGATTCCAGAAGATTCCAGAATAGACTGGTTTCTTGCTCCTTGTAAATCATTAAGGAAATTCTATTTTTATCCTCCATCTGCCACACATTACTTTTATTCATCCATAAATGTGCTTAGTCTTTACCAGTGTAGGATTTGCCAAGCTCTTGCAAAACACATACACCTTGCTGTACAAAGACCACACCAAGCACTACATGCTCTAATATGAAAGGCATTCTGCCCTTACAGAGACTATACTTTGCAATTCCAAGGCCTTTTACAAAGACTGGGCTTATGTTGATCATCACAAATCCATTTTTCCCAATCATAAGATACCAGAGTTATATATGACAAATACTGTATCACTCCCAGAAGAAACCTACATCTAAAATATTTTTGCATTGCAAAAGCTACCTTCTACTTTCATTATCTAGCAGTGCTATTACAGATTTCAACCTGATGTCAGACTTTGATGTTTCCTGAAAAATCTTCTCTATTTTAACAGTATGATTGCTTCTTACTTAACAAAGTCTGGCAAGACAGTGGCACCCTGTGTCTTGCTCTGATTCCAATTGCTGACTGCCTAACTCATATTAAAAGACAATGAGATTTTTTTCTCAACAAAATTCAAGTACATATCCCTACTTAATCCAGGAAAAAAATGAGTAGACAAACTTCCCAAATTTAATGGAATTAGAATTCCCATGAATGCCACGAGCAAATAATGAAGCTCTTACAGTAAATAATTAGAAATATTGATTACATTGAATGCTTTTGCTATTAAAACCTACAGAGGAAAAGGAGAAGGTGACAGCACATTTTCTCACAGTCATATCAGGAAAATGAAGAGTAGCCAAACATCTTTCCCATCTCAAGGAAAAGACTGGTATGAAAAAGCTTCCTGAATGGTTTCCCAGGTGCAGAGCTTCAGAAAAAGAATCCTAATTGCTGCTCTATCCTTACACTGATGAATTTCAGTACCCATCTTCATTTTCTTCCATATAAAGTAGCAATAGAAGAGTTATCTGACTACAAAATCAATTAAAGATTTGTCTAATAGAGTTACAATCTTTAGCCTGTACTAGTAAAAAGAGTATTACATACTCTTCCTACTACAAAACATTATCCTCAAAATATAGAATAAGAAGATTGGCAGTGATTTGACTTCCTCTCCAAATTTTGCCTTATTAAAATTGTAAATACAGGGGCTAGAGCAGTGGCTCGGCAATTCCATCACTTGCCTGGCATGCACAAGGACATGGGTTCAAATCCCAGCACCATGTATTCAATGAAGTGTCCAAGCAACCAAAGCCACAAGGAAAACTAAATAAAATCAATTCTCTCTGTTTGTATGTCTGTCTGTCTCTTTCTTTCTCTCTCTCCCTCACTGTCCCTCTCTCTTTAAAAATAAAATAAAATTGTAAATACATTAATCTATTATCAAAGCAAAAACAAAGGTAGTGATAATTTTGAAACATTTGTAGCAGTGGAAAAAGGCAGTAGTCCTTAGATGAGTCTCTGTCTTAATAGAGCCAGAAGATAATTTGAATGTATTTAGATAAAAATAAAAGCTAATTATAAAAACTACTAAAGAAGTAGTAACATGTTTATTTAGGTAGGATTCCATATGCTCTTATGTGTGTGATAGTAGACACCAAAGACAAACATGACCAATCGCAATAAAAAGAGAAAGAAAATTCACTTAGCCTAAAACTTCAGTTACTCCTGCTGACAAATCCTGTACAGAAAAATAAAAAAATCATAAAATGTACTGTTCTTGATTTTTTTCTTCTAAACTTTACTTGAAGTCAGAAGCAAGAAAGTGGACTATTTGGATGAGCAGATAGATGAAACAGGAAAGTTAAAAGGGCTAGCAATCTCCATCTCCATTTAAATGTTGCCTTTAATTAATAATTACTAGAATATAATTTTTAGTCAACTTTAATTAAGACATCTTTATTTGACTGAGCTTTACCCTAAGTTTCACTGGATGCACCTATTTCATTAATGTTGTAATATTCAAAACATACCAAGGGTGTGTGTGTGTGTGTGTGCGTGTCTTTGAATTACAGATCATGTAGACGGCATTTGGTTTTGTATCCAATAGGAAACCATGATTTTCAATAAGGAATGGACAAATCATCATTTTAAGAACAGGACTGTTGTTGGCAAAAACAGGATTAATCCGAAAGAGAGAGATTCAAGACATAAAGATTAACTGCAAAGTTTTACCATAGGCCAGTTGAGAAATAAGGGGTGTTTGAACACTAGCAGAAAAGATATAAGTGAAATGGAAACAGAACTCTTAAGACAGAGAAGACATTGGAACTCAGCCAATGTATTCAGAGCCTCAGTCTTCATGATGATGGTGCTAGCAGTAAACAGCACAGGAAGGTAGGGGAGCATGAAAAGTGGTTTGCAAGTGATGAAGACAGCACATCAAAGTAGAAACTGAGAAACCACAGGCACTATGCAAAACTTCAGGCACAATAATTTACCTGGAATGATTTAACATGTGCTAGTTCTTTTAGGAGACCCTATTTTGACTGTTATAATCTGCCACATTAAGAGACATTGTTTTGAGTGTGGTTCAAAACCATAATGGTTTTATTTTGTCATTCATGCTTGAGCTGTTGTGCTTACATGGAAATCTGGGTATGTGAACTCTACAGAAAATGACACCATGAAATGGGGGTGTGGATACTGGAGACTGAATTACAGTAAGTTATACTGTATGCTTTTGTAAAAATGTTAATCTTTATCCTATTATCAATTACATATAAAAAGAACATGGGTAGGAGGAAGGGAGGGAAAGGGGAAATACTGGAACTAAGTTAAAACAAGGTATTCTCCAAGATTTTATAAGTATGTCATTGTGTATACTATTATCACATATATAGAAAACAGGATACAAGATCAACACACATAAATCAATAGCTTTCCTATACACTAATAATAATAGGACTGATGAAGAAGTCAGGAAATCAGTCCCATTCAAAGTATCTTTGAAAAAAATAAAATACTTGGGAATTAACCTTACAAGGGAAATCAAAGATCTCTTCAACGAAAATTATCGGTCATTGAAGAATGAAATACAAGATGACCTAAGAAGATGGAAAGATGTCCCATGCTCTTGGTTAGGCAGAATTAATATAATAAAAATGGCCATTCTACTTAAAGCTTTATACAGATTTAATGCTATCCCCATAAAGATATTATGTCATTCTTTACTGACACAGAAAAAGCAATTCTCAAATTCATTTGGAACAACAAGAAACCTAGAATTGCCAAAGCACTACTAAGCAAGAAAGATGAAACAGGTGGTTTCACCATACCAGATTTAAAACTACACTATAGAGCTGTAGTAACAAAGACAGCATGGTACTGGTATCAAGATAGGAAAGAAGACCAATGGAATAGAATAGAAGACCCTGAAACAAACCCTCAATCTTTAAACATCTGATTTTTGACAAAGGGGGACAAAATATTACATGGAGAGGAGACAGCCTCTGCAATAAATGGTGCTGGTCAAAAGGGACAGCCACTTGCAGAAAGCTGAAATTAGACCCATATCGTTCACCTTGCATGAGAATCAAATCAAAATGGATCAAGGAGCTAGGAATTAAACCAGCTACCTTGCAACTGATGGAAGGCAAATTAGGTCCAACACTTCAGCATTTGGGAGTAGGCAAAGACTTTCTGAACATGTCTCCAAAAGTGAAGGAAGTAAAGTCAAAAATCAGTGAACGGGATGCCACAAAGCTAAAAAGCTTTTGCACTGCCAAGGAAACAATCAAAAGAGTCAAGAGGTTTCCTACAGAAATGGAGAGTATCATGGACTATGATTCCTCAGACAAGGGTCTCATATCCAGAATCTACAAAATCCTCAAAAATCTCAACAAAAACACAAACAACCCAATTAACAAATGGGCCAAAGAGCTAAATAGAAACTTCTCAACAGAAGACATTGATCAAGCCAATGAATGCACGAGAAAGTGCTATAAATCACTAGTAATCAGAGAAATGCAAACGAAAACTACATTAAGATATCACCTTACTCCAGTCAGAACGGCAAAAATGAAGAAAATAAACAATAATAGATGCTGGAGGGGCTGTGGAGAGATAGGCATGCTAACACACTGTTGGTGGAGCTGCAGATTGGTACAGCCCCTCTGGAAAGCAATGTGGAGAACCCTCAAAAAACTAGGGATAAGCCCACCATACGATCCTGCTATTCCACTCCTGGGTATTTTTCCCGGGGATTTAGAATCAGCTCATTATAGTGACACAGCAATATCTATGTTCATAGCAGCTCAATTTACTATTGCTAGATTATGGAAACAACCCAGATGCCCCTCACTGGATGAATGGATCCAAAAACTGTGGTACATTTATACCATGGAATTCTACACAGCAATTAGAAACAATGATATTGCAGCCTTTGAAGGTAAATGGATGGCTATGGAAGAAATTATGTTGAGTAAAATCAACTTAACCCAGAGAACCAAGGGTAGAATATCTCTGCTCATCTGTGGAGGCTGGAACTAGACCCTGGCCATTGCGAGAGGTCATCTAGTACCATGTGTTAAATCCAGATAAGGTGTAATGTTATACAACATAATACTTTTTGTAAGGCAAGGGAGGGATAAGGGTGGGTAATTGGGAGGGGTTCCTCCTGGGGGTAATTCTAATTTCCAGAATATATACACATTTTATATTATTTTGTTAAAAACTTGTATGGTTGTTCTATAATAAATCTCTCAATAAAAAAATAAAAAAAGAATTATGTCAATATGCTTGAGTATGTTAGAATAAATATATAACCCCATAAATAGAGGCAAAGACCAAGGCACAAGAGGAAAGAGAAGGATGTTGGCCAAATTATATTGTTGTATTTTGTGCATGTATGCATATATGACAACAAATCCCATCATTATGTATAATCTTAATACACAAATAAAAGATAAATAAAATGATTCCTGTGAATGTTAAGAGATAATAAAAGTCACAAGGGAAGAGTATGTCTGATCCTGTCCTTGGAAATTGTAATCTTAAGTGCTTTGTTCCCTATGGTTCACTTGCAGACTGCATAGTCTATTGCTAAAAGGTGTTTTTATTCCCATAGTCTCTAGAGTATGACAAACAGCAGGACAGTAATCAGTATGATTGCATGGAAAGGAAAAGTAAGCTTCTTTCATGTTAGGTTGATTGTACACATTTCTGGGATCCTATTTTTCTCTGTGCTGGCATGTTTAAAAAGCAGGTTGTTGCATGGTACTTGCAAAACATGAAATAGTTGCACATACAAGTACTCAAAGATGCACGTGAGCGTGCACACACACACACACACCATACTCCTTTCTATTTCTTCATCTGCATTTTAATAGCTATGTGTGTCTTTCATTATTTTCCCAACTAAAATTTTGTTCCTCTGAACCCTTTCAATCACTCATCAATTCAATCCCATTTTTTATATCCATTAGTCCAAAAAAACTTTTCTTAAATTTCTATCATATTTTATTTGTACCTCTATTTTGATACTAAGCATAATTTTCCCTAAAACATAAATGAGACTATGTATATAATATATGGATTTTTTTAACGTCATAAATGTTAGGGACTATGGATATTAATGGTGATCATAGAAGATTCTATGAGAAAGAACTTATTAATTTCTATTGCAAGGTGGTAATCAGGCAATATTTCCTGCAAAAGAAGATGACAGAAAAATAACTTTAAATTGTTGGTATTTTGACTAATTTAGTTACAAAAGGAGAGTTGGAGTATAGGTTAGGAAACAGTTTATATTAATTCAACATTAAAAATACTGAGAAAAGAACCTAATTACTTGGACTCAGAAAAATAAATATTCAAAAAAAATCTTTTCACTGAAGTGTAAGTCCAGCTACTCTTCATTTGCAGGTAAGATTGCCCCATAGTCTCCTGACAGTTTCTTCAGGGATCTTACTGGTAGGTTACAGTTGAGGACAGAATGGGCATCTAATACCTGAAGCTGAGGAGTCACCAAATATAAACTACTACCCTTTTACTCCTAAAAGTAGGTTATGAAAGAGGAGTATTTCTTCAGATTCTTAAAATCATGAGCATTAAGTTATTAATGGTTCCTAATGACTAAACCAATTTTAACCTCAGGTCCATTTGAATATTACTCCTCTATCCATGGCCAGAAAGGCAAGTTCAGTAGATATTTTCATGTTGAATCCCTCTGATGAAGGCATAAAGTTTATTTAACTAAACTCAGGATGTAATTTTCTAAAATCAGAAACTTAGAAACAGATGGAAATGATGAATTCACTAATTTTAGATAACTTGCCCTGAATTAATAAAGTTCTTCTTGACTGTGATTAATAGGGACAATTTGTTCATTTCAAAAATGAAAATTATATGGTCACAAAAAGATCAGGCAAAAATCTAAGCATTATTATGATACAACAAAACATCATAGTATATTCAACTTCAAAACAAGTTTAGAATTTTAAGAACCTAGTTTGCTTGCTTAGGATCACAGGAAAAACTCAATTTGTTTAGTAAATCTAACCCAGGGTCTAAATGTTCTTGGTACCATATTCAAATGTCAGTCTCATCTGAGGAGTTTATTTTCTGGATTCTTTTTAGGAAGAAGTCTACAGTTGGGTTCTAAAAGCAGACATCAATCTCATGGAACTTTAGTTGGATATACACAACCTCCACCACACAAAGAAAACCAGCCATTATGCTACTGTTGGGGGGGGGTTGTTTTCTTATGTGACAAACTACTATAGAAGTAACCAAGAAAGTAAAATATTATATCTTTTTTTAAAAAATGTATTTACCAAGGCCTACAAATCATTGTATTGTAAGTATAGCCTTTGGCACATAACCAATACATTTGTTTTCTCTAACTCCAGTAACTTGTGTCTTTGTTGAGAGGAAAGCATGTCACTATACCTTTTGGCATATGTAATTTATCTCTATCACATTTGTGATGCACAGAAGCATCTCTTGGTCTTCCCTCCAATTGATTTAGCACAAAATAGGGGTCTATAAAATGCTGATTATAGGATCTGTTATTATGAAGGGAAAAGAAATAAAAACAAAAGCCTGTAAGTTTTTTTTAAGTAAGAGATTGAGTTGATTTCAAAGTAGAGAAAAGCAGTTATCAACTCATCATTTAAAATGCAAAGAAAAAACAATGATCAGGGTACACATCTATTATCTCATTGACTTGGGATGCAGAGGCAGGAGGATAACAAGTTCAAAACTAGCCTCAGCAATATAGCAAGGCCCTAAGAGACTTAGCAAGAACCTGTCCCAAAATTAAAATTTAAAGACTGCTGGGAATGTATCTCAGTGGTAAAGTACCCTTCGGTTCAATTCCCAGTACCAAAAATAAAGAAAGCAAGCAAAAACAATGATAATATAACATTTAGAACCTTTGCTCTATCAACTTGGCAAAAGCACTTCTGGAAAGAGCTCTGAATTCTGCATAATGGAAAAATACCTCCGTCAAAGGGATGCTGGAAGGGCTCATTGAGGTTCATTTCTAGAGCACACATTTGGACACAAATGTGATAAATGGCAGTGATGAAAAGTAGTGGTTAACAGTCATCAGAAGATCAGGACCTCAGTATCATTTCCATTATCCGCTGTTGGCCTAGAGTATATCGTTTAGCCTGACCCTCAGGTTCCTCAGAGGTGGAAATAAAGTATAATTCCAACTATGTAGACCTTTGCCACATTTTTATGATATCAAATAAGAATATGAATGTACCTTGAGAAGTATAACTAGTTGTACAAATATAAAACATCATTATTTTATATCCAGTAGTTCTACATCACATCCAATACAGAAAATCTTTCTAAAACTTCTCTTAAATACAATCACACACACCATGCATGAATAGCAGAATGATTATTTTCTCCTGCTCAAGGCAGGCAGAGATACACACCCTCAGATAGGGAAGCACTCGTAATTCCCTTATCCTTTGTCCTGCTGATACTTTCCAAACTTCCCTATATTGGCAATGGTCCATGATAGAAAATAAAGGCATAGAGTATATCCCAAAGACTTTCATTTTTCATATCAGATTCTATCTAATATTTATGGACAATCAAGAGCTGACTACATAAATAAGTTCAAGATAAAGAGCATAATAGTTGATAAGAAATTTGTGAGCAATCACTACCTTCCAAACTCTTACCTTGACATTCCAGATAGAATATCTGAGGGAGTTTTTTTTATTAAGGAAATTATCGGTGCTCCATTAAGTTTGTTATTTATTTAGTTATAACATTCTAACTAGTCCTAATGAAAATATATTTCTTTCTCTTACATGCATTGGCATCTTTTGTTAAAGTTAAATATACCATTAGTAATATAAAATTAGATAATTAGATGATAAAGCCATAGATAGACAGAATAAACTTGTAAATGATTTTTGAGTTAATATTGATGAGTTTCTAAAACTTAGTTAAGACATGAGGAAACTGAAAAATTAGACCAATGCTTCATTTTCTTTGAAATCCAATTGGCATGTTGATTTGTGATTGGGTTGCAAATTTAAAATGGTGCTGTACATAAAGGAGGACTGTAACTGTGGAATAATTTATCCTGTGATCCATTACGGAGCTGCTTATGCTTGAAGGTCATGCTGTTATGGCGTTTGAAGCCAAATGGATGGAGATGGAAAGAATTACCAGTGAAGTATCCCAATCTCAGAGACTCAAGGGCCGAATGGTATCTCTCATCTGTGGAAGCTAGACTACATGGGGAAGCAGTAGGTTAGATGGCTAAGCTAACAATAACTTCAAATTGTATGACTCTCAGCGAAACAGGGGGATGGCTCCCTAGGATATTTGGAGGTATAGGGAGGTGGATGAGGAAGGGGAGGGTGTATGAAGAACTCATAGGAGATTGGAGAGTGGGAATATGGGGGAACCATCGCAGAAGCAGATGTAATTCCTCCACGAGATATCCATTTAACGCAGGAGTTCTTCTGGGGAAAACTGCAACAGGGGAAACCCAAGCTGGGCATCCATGATTTGGCATTACCCCTGGATAACTAAGTATATATACATTGGTTATTGGTGGTTTGATAATGTTTCTTCCTCAATTGTATCTCTATATACATCTAATAAAAAAAGAAAAAAAAGTCATGCTATTTTTCATATTAAACATAAACAATTATACACTAAATATAAGGTAAGCCAGGAGTGCATAATGGGCTATTGCTACTGTATTATTAAACACTCATTTAAATGTCAGAGTATTTGACAGCTATATGATATAATTACATGCTAGAACAGAACGTTCACTTTACAAAGTGCCTTATTTAAAAAATGAGTATTTTTGCTGATTTTTACCACACTTTTGAGGAGGAACTAATACCTCTCCTTAGGAAGCTATTCCAAGAAATTGAAAAGGAGGGAATGCTCCCATCCACTTTTTATGAAGCAACCATAACTCTGATACCAAAACCAGACAAGGATACATCAAGAAAAGAAAACTACAGACCGATATCTTTTATGAACGTGGATGCAAAAATCCTCAACAAAGTACTAGCAAACCGTATTCAAAAACTTATTAAGGAAATAATCCATCATGACCAAGTGGGCTTCATCCCAGGAATGCAGGGCTGGTTCAACATATGCAAAATAATTAA
>PVKS010044509.1:0-14288 GCA_004027875.1 Aplodontia rufa
GGGGCAGAGAGGGGCAGAGACACAGACACAGCATGAGCAAGAAAGAAAGTGGCCAGGGACAGATATAATTTAAAAGGCCACACCCCCACTGACCTATTTCCTCCAGCCATGTCCCACCTGACTATAATTACCACCCTGTAGTCCAAATTATTAATCCATTGAATGGATTAATCTACTGTTGAGGTCACAGCACTAATCAATTATTTTACCCCTGAATATCACTGCATTGCCTAACACATGAGCTTCTTGGTGGACATTCCAGATCCGAACCATAACACTATTCTAATTTAGACTCTCCCTTCCTTTGACAGTGTATTTCCACATGTTGGAGTGGAGCAAAAAACACATTTCTTCTTCTGTAGAATGTAGGAGATAGACATCTGTTTGCTCAAAATCATTTCTCTTACTAAACCACCCAAATACTGGTCTAATGCAATGGTGATTGATCCATGTGATTTGGGTGAGGTGGTGATATACATATGGATAGCTGGAATCGGAGAACCGTCAGCTTTCAGTATCAGTGGGCCCTGCATCCATGGATTCAACACACCATGGGGGGAAAATATTAGAGAAAGGAATTTGTACTGTCTTGTCATTATTCCCTGAACAATGCAGTGCAACGATTATTTACAGAGCATTTACATTGTATTAGGTATTATATATAACCTAGAGGTGATTTAAAGTATATGGGAGGATATCCTTAGGTTCTAGGTAAATACCACACCATTTTATAGAAGGAATATGAGCACTAGCTGATTGTGGTATCCATCAGTGTCCTGGAACCAATCCCCTGAGGACACTGAGGGATGGCTGTACTTAACATCTTTGGTTCAGGAGTAGACACATGACTCAAGCTAGAGAAACCAGTTGTTATGCTGGTGTCCCCAGAAGGGTCATATGTGGGACAGTGTAAGAAAGTTTGGAGATGATTGGGTTATGAAAGGTCTAGCCTAATCAGTACAAATTTGTGATAACTGTGGGCAGGTAGGGTGTGGCTAGAGGAGGTGAGTCCCAGGGGGTATGCCTTTGGGGGTTATATTTTGTCCTTGTTGAGCAGAACTCATTCATTCACTCTCCCTCTCTACCCCCTCTTCCTGTTGCAATATCCTGAACCGATTTCCTCCACCATACTCTTCTTCCTCCATGATGTGCCTCAGGCCCTGAGCAATGGGGTCAAGTTATCTACGAACTGAGACCTCTGAAACTGAGCTACAAAAAGCTTCTCTTCCTTTAAAATTGTTCTTGTCAGGTCCTTTGTTCACAGCAGCAAAAAACCTGTCTAAAACACCACTCTTCCTTGTTTCTTGGGGTTCTGGGGGACATTTTCTCTCTCCTACTGAGGTAATAAGCTGTTAGGGCTTTGTTAGGCCTGAACTACCAGGGGTCTCTTTCTTTCCAGATATTTGGAAAGATACCAAGGAGAAAGAAAAAATCTAAGATGGAGATCATTGGATACATCTAAATACAAACTAATTATACATGGACTTTCCAGTTAGATAAAATCAATTTCTTTTTTGCCCTCTTGGCTTAGTCCTAGTTGGTTCTTGGCATTTGTAACAACAATAATGTTGTGATTAGTAAGTCTATTATAATCACCAAGTTTAATAAGCAAGAATACAGTTTGCCTAGTTATATTTGAATAATTTCTTAGTATATCCCAAATATTACATGAGCCATAATTATATTAAAAATGTCATTGATTGGGGTGGAAATGGTGGCTCAGTGGTTATGGTGCTTGCCTGGCATGTGCGAGGATACAGCTTCAAACCCCAGCACCACATATACAATGAAGTGTCGGAGCAAATGAAAGCCACATGAAAAACTAAATAAAATTGATTCTCTCACTGTCCCCCTCTTTTAAAAAATTTTTTTCATTGATTACCTGAAATTCAAATTTCCCTGGGCAAGTATCTATTTTATTTGGAAGTGTTATATAATTTGTGTCCACAGTGTTTTAAAATTCTCAGAAAGGAAAGAGCAATCAGATGGTGGATTTGCCTTTAAAGAACACAGAGGATAAAAAAACAAGGAAAGTTTCTATGGAGCCGTAGACAGAAGTATCCTAATCAAATCTTTCTTCTCCAAGTTAACCCTGCTTTTTACAAATCAGACAAGAGAGGTAAGGAGCTCTGGGGTCAGGCAATTTAATCCTCATCAGATGGATACATGCTTCAGCCAGCCAGAGTTTTCCACTTTCTCAGTGCACAATAGAATCACCTAAGGGACATACAAAATCAGGACCAGAGAGGATAAACACAGGAGCCTCCAATGTTCAGCCAAGGCAGGAGGCACAGATCTAGACCTTTAAGATTCAGCCCACCTGGAGGTGTTAAAACAAGAAATGAGACCAGTCTTCCCCAATCGAGTAAACCAATCATTCCCAGAAGGGCATCAGCCAGTGAGCAGTATGACTGCTGGGCCACCCTGCTGGCTATCCCGCCACACAGCTGTGGACCTTAATTTCAGCTTGCCCTTGCATGGCCCTCCAGCTGGCAGGTGTTTGGGCCACAGGGAAGCAGGCACAGAGGCCATCCTGGCTCATTATAGCAGGTGCCAAAATAAACAAAGCAGAGAGAACGCAGCTCCTGTCCCCCAGGAACAAAGGATTCTCTTTAGGAAGCTCAGGGGAGGGGTAATGCTATAAGCAGACAGCTCACCCCTCTGGTCTGAGGGATCTGCCAGAGCACATCCCTCCTGGATCCAGCTTCTATGGCTTTCCACTCCTATAGTTCATTCTCAGAAGAGCAGATGCTTCTCAGAGTTCCAAAATCAAGAAGACACCCACTGGAGTTGAGGGATGATTTCTCATCCATCCTTCTACCTGCTAACACAACCTCTATTCCAGACCCCCAGCCCGTTAGTGGGAAATCCTGCCTATTCTTGACCAGGTTCTTCAAGTTTCTGGTGTTCTGCTAGGCATCCAGGATGTATCAGACACACAATCAGCAGGCTGAAAGGAAACATCTGGAACTGTCTGATTAAATTGATTTGGCTTGCTGCCCCTTGAAGCCATCATGAAGACTACAAGTGGGCCAGACATGCCTGAAACTGAAGGCTGGGGGTGGGTCTGTTCTAGTGGTGAGGGGGCCTCATGGATGCTTAGGCAAGCTTCAGGCAGGCTGGTGGACTCCTGCTCCCAGTGGTGTCAAGTGGATTTCATTCATTTCCCAGAAGACCCTGCAGTTCTTAAATGCTAGGCTGGCATGCTCTTCTGTTCTGTACCATCACATTTTCAAGTGCAAACACTTTGAATGAATGGCTAGAGCGCAAGCTTGGATAAAGGGAACATGAATTTCAGCTGAGACCGACAGTGCCCAAATGCCCTGAATTTGGGAAGAAGTACCAGGGGTGAACAGCATTAGGGGGAGGGATCATTTATATTCATCCAGGATCTGTGACTGTCAAAGCAGCTGACCAGCTAAAAACCACCATTGTCACTCCCATTAATGACTCAGTAATTCAGTGATTCATCAGTTCATCTGACAAATGATTATTTAGTGCTCACCCCTACTTGGGGGATATGAGGGTGGTGAGCCACATAGTCATGGACCTTGCTCCCATGCCTCCCCTCCACTCCACTGTTTAGATGCGCAACAAAAGGGTGGGCAGTAAGAGGAAGCGAGAGAATGCTGTGCTCCTCCTAAATGAGGATATTAACCTAGTAGCCTCCTGAAGTCTGCTGCAAGTGTGAATGTGTGGGAGGCGGCTTTTAAGAACATTGCAAGCTAATTCGCAGCAACTTTAGGAAACATTCCCAAACCATTTCATTTTCCCTGGGATAAACAGGGCTGCACACATTAATCTTGGAGGTGCTGGGTCCCCTTGCTCTGTGTGACCCAAATTTAATGTGTCACAGCTTTTCTCATTGCTAGAGAGGGGATCAAGTCTGGAGGAAGACCATGCTAAGGAGTAATTATCTCTTTTTTTAAGATAATAGAAGTTGCCAGCTACTTACAGTTGTGGTGAGAGTCAGGGAAACAAGGAGGGGAGGTTCTCTCAGAGGAAGACATGATGAGAAGGCACAGTGGTCTCCAGAAAAAGCAGTGGCTGCCCCTTGTGTCTTGCTTCTAGATTTGGGAGTCCTGCTGAACCCTCCTGACCAGCTTGTTCCTGCTAGAGTTGTAACAGGATAGGCCACAGAAGGACTGTCCTTTCCACGAAGAGCTACAGTAGAAAGTTGTGTGCTCCCAGCCCAAGCTGAAGAGCTGTTTCACTTCAGGTCTTTGGCCAGAGACTCAGCAGTGGCCTCTTCCCTAAAGAGCACCTGGTCTCCTCTGTAGTTTCCTCCTGTGGCGCCCAAGAACACTGCTCCTCAGCGTGGCTGCTAGAATCGCCCCTCAGAGGACTCAGGAACGGGAAGATGCTTTACTCACAGCGGCCATCTTAGAGGCTGGAGGTAAGGCTGAGGGCTCGGTAGTCGGTTGCAGCAGCCTTCTTGAAAATCAGTTACTACTTGTAGCTCCTGTGCTTTATATGTGGCTCACCAACGCCAGCCTCTACCTGGATTCCACACCTGTTGACTGCTATCAGCAAACAAGTCCAAGAAAGACTGGGCTGCCTGCTGCAGAGGCACGCATGCTGCGGCTTGTTACCGAGGGCACCTGGGCTTGGACCAGCAGCACCTGGCCTCTCCTGGGAACTTATTAGAAATCCAGACTCTCAGGCCCCACCTGAATCATGATCTTCATTTTAAGAAAGATGCCCAGGTTGAGTACAGTAAGCCCCGCTCTAAGGAACATCCTTGCACTTCAATTGTGCTGCAGAGTTCTCTTAAGCATTTTATCTGCCATCTCTCTCCATTTTGCTGTTCACCCCACAGATCACAAATATCAATCAGCATGCTGACTGGAACCAGAAAAGGACTCACAATTTCACAATGCCTGTTTCCCAGAAAGCCTCTTGGTCAGCATAGGATTTACCACTGTGTGATCGGCTTTGGTTTTCAATAGTCACTAAGAAGTATGGAAGTACTTTCTGTGCCCCCAGGGCAGTTCCTTAAAGGGGTCTTGGTTATGGTCAAGGGATACAAACTGGTTGCAAGTGTTGTCTGTTTTCTAAGGATTCAAAGACTTGTATGCGGATGGGTGAAATGTCTCATGCATGTAATACTATTAATCAGTTATAAAGACATAGATGCCTCTTTAATTAATAAAATAGAAATTTATTTTTAAAGGTTTTTGTGCTTTCTTTTGTTCATTTTGCTCACTAGTTGGCTGAGTTCCATGAAAAGGAGCCTCATCTCTAAGAGTTTCTCCAGTGATCTGAAACTCCAAGCTCCTGGGAGTATCTTAAGCGAGAGACATTTTATTTTCAATTCAGTTGTGAGTTTTCAAAAGAGTTGTCTTTATTAAGAATTAACTGGGGCTGGAGCAGTGGCTCAGTGGTATTGCACTTGCCTAGCATGTGTGAAGACTCAGGTTGGTTCAAACCCCAGTACCACATACACAACCAAGTGTCAGCAATGAAAACCAGATGAAAATCTAAAATAAAATTGGTCTCTCTCTAAAAAAAAAAAAAAATAGCTAGGAACTTTAACATTAACCTTATGTTTTTTTCAAAGAAATGGAGTTTTAAAGAGAGTTGTTTATACATGAATTATAGTTACACGTTCATGTGCCTTGATTTAAAGAGATAAAGAAGCTCCTGGCAGAAAGGATAGAATAGAGATGGGAAAAAAGAAACTGTAAGAATAAAGTCAGGCCCACAAGCAGCTCAGCAAAGCCTTCATTGGGATCGAGAGCTCTCAGGGTAAATTCACTGGGCTGGCAGAGTGAGAGCAGGTAAGGGAAGTGGAACCCCCACTTTTTATTTGGGGTGGGCAGAGGGGGTCCTTCAGAGATTGGCTGGTAACTCCGGGTGATTATGAGATGCCACTGGGGCTTGTTTGCCAGGATCTGATTAGTTATTCCTTTATCGTGTGCGTAGGCTGCCTGATGCCTCACCCAGCTGCCTGGAATCAACCTAACAAACCACCTAAAACGTCCCTAACTTCTATTTTATAAGTTTCCAATTTGCATTTGATCATGTCCTTCATTACAAGCACTCCTAACAAAAATTTCTTTCATTTAGAGCTATGTATTTTAGCATCATAACTTTTTCAATTACAATAGCATTTAAAAATCAAGAGTTTAGATACACTAGACTTGAAAGCTGACTTTCAATTTGCGGAATTATAAACTCTTCAATCATGATTGAAAAAACAGAACCCATCTGATCACATTATTGTAGCAAAGATAAAAACTTTGTTCTATGGAAGAGTTTCTTTTATCTTGATCTTGGCCTTTTAATTTCCCTTCTTTGTGTATGTTTTATATGTTCATAAGTAGGTATAGTATATATGCCTATAATTTCCAAATACATAAACATTCATATATTAGGAACACGTTCAAAAATGTTTTATCATCAGGATGCACAATCAAAACATTTAGAGATTGCTGACCTGGATTAATTACAACTTGCTATCTTTTGTCAACAAATGGACTAGGAAAGTCCTCTTACTGCCATTATTTAAAACCAGTGTCATGCTACCCACATTCTCTGAGCCTGAGTCATCTTGTGAATGTTCACATTTGAGCTTGTTAATTTAACTCCAGACTTGGAGAGAAGCTGCAGGAAATGTGCGTTTTATGACTACTAGAACAATTCCACCTCCTTCTCTTCCCTGCTCTGGGCTGGGATCCAAGTTTGAAAACAAGAAATCTTAAAATTCACGGATTCAGCTGATACTTTTTCCCGTTACTCAGGCAGCAGAGTGCACCTGACTTGGAACACCCTTTTCCAGGAGAAGGGCAAGACCCAAGAGAGGCCCTGGAGCCCACTGCTGTTCTAACATGGCACCTGGGCTATGTTAGAGCACCAGAAAGTTTTAAGAGCTAAAATTTACCTTAGAGGTCTTGTCAAACTCATGATTGTATAAATGGGAAACAGAAGGACAAAAATCGGAACAAACACCCAAGATTATATAGCTCGTTAGTGGCACATTGAGGACCATGACCAATTTTCTGGACTCCCCTTGGGCTGAAAGACTCTCCCTCAGTGACTGATGTGTAAGAAATCACCATGAGAAATATGGAGTTTTTGGCTTATGATGAGACAGGGCTAGATAATGTCTAGTGTTCAAGGATCCCAGATGGTGGGGTTTTCTCTTGTTTTTATTGGTGCATTATAGTTCTACCTAACGGTGG
Organism: Aplodontia rufa; assembly: GCA_004027875.1. Lineage (NCBI taxonomy): Eukaryota > Metazoa > Chordata > Mammalia > Rodentia > Aplodontiidae > Aplodontia > Aplodontia rufa. The sequence goes on from PVKS010044509.1 coordinate 7,185, forward strand.
AATTTGTTGTTACATATCCTTCATCACACACTATACCAATATAATTTGGCCAATATCATTCCCCAGCCTCTCCTCACTCCCTCCCTCTTTCCCCTGGTCCCTTTTCTTTCCTTTACTAATTTCATGAGATTTGCCCCCACCACAAACACCTTTCTTTTCCTTTTCCCCCTTGACTTGGAGCTTGACTTACTTCACTTAACATAAACGCTCTGAAGTTCCATCCATTTTCTCACAAATGACACAGTTTCATTCTTCTTTGTAATTGAAAAAGTTCCATTGTTTCTATGTACTTTTTTTTGGTATCAAGGATTGAATCCAGGGGCACTTAACCACTGAGTCACATCCCCAGCCCTTTTTATTTTTTATTTTGTGACAGGGTCTCTCCCTAAGTTGCTTAGGGCCTTGCTAAGTTGCCAAGGCTGACTTTGAACTTGCAATCCCTCTGTCAGTCTCCTGAGACACTGAGATTACAGGCATGTGTCACCATACTCGGAAATATAAATTTTCTTTACCTAGTCATTATTGACAGACACCTAGACTGGTTCCATAATTTGGCTATCGTGAATTGTGCTGCTATAAACATGGGTATGCATGGATTGCTATGGTATGTTGACTTATTCTTTAAAATAAATCCTGAGGAATGATATGGTTGGGTCATAGGGTGGTTCCATTTTCAGAAGGTGTTTTAACAGCGATCACCTGCACACAGGGACTTGGAACAACTGTGTGGGGTCCCCTGTGAGAGAGTCATGCAGTTGCCAATCTGGGAAAAGTCATTCTGTACAGTCCTGAAATGAAAGTGAGGCAGGAAGGTAGACCAACCACAGACAGGACAATGGCCTTGTAGGAGAAGGAAAGGAGGGAATGAGGCCATGCCACACTAGAAGGAGACATTGGGCCTGGAGAACATCCTGTCACTGCCCCTGACAGCTTCAACCACAATGACTCTTCCTTAGTTCCCCCAACCCCTACCCTAGCAACAATGAACAACAAAAATCTTCTCTAAAGCACTTCCTCTTGTGTTAACAAATCCTCATCCCCACCATTATGTTAATAAAGACTTGAAGACTACTCTACCCAGATTTGGAGAAGACAAAAAAGAGTTGATGGGCCCCTTTCTGAATCCTATACCCCACCAATCAACCATAGGGGTAGATCAAGCCCATGAAAAAACCCCTAGAAAACAGACACCCACTGGCAACTCTCTCTTGGGACCTATCCCTCTTCAGGAGCTCTGCTTTCTTTGTTTCTCTGATGAATCCTGTTCCTTTGCTCTCTCCCTTGTGTCTGCAGATTTCATTCCTTAGATTTGGATTCATGAGACAAAGAACCCACCTGACCCTCACAGAGGTACAAAAGGAGGTGGAGGATGGAAACTTCCTGAGGGCAGGTGTGTGTGTGTGTGTGCGTGTGTTGCTCTTTGCTGTGTCCTCAGGGCCTGGAGCAGGGCCCAGCACTGAGGAGGTGATTAGGAAATTTCTACTGAATGAAAATGGCCTCCCTGAGAAGGTGGAGGATGGATAAGTGGAAAAGACCAAGCTTTTTTTTTTCTCTTAAAAAATAGTGTCTCTTTCATAGCATTAGTATTAGTATGAAAATTTTATACACTAATAATGTAAAAGCACCTTGCACATAATAATCACCAAATAAACATTAATTTCTTTCCCTCAAATAGTACTTAATTTTTTCCAGTATATATTATGGCCCTTTTCCTAATCAACTTTGTGAAAGTCTAGTATTCTATTTATTAATTAGTGAAGTTAAAAGTTTGCCGATATTTTGCTTTATATATATGCCTAATGAAAGTTATTTCAAATCAATAAATGACTAAAGGTCTTTTTAAAAACTAATTCAAAGAGATTAAATAATAGAAGATTTATACCTCAATATATTTCCCATCTTGATTTATGCATGACATTTTGAAATTGGCATAAATCTTAAAGAGTGGGCACAGTGCCCTCTAAAGAGATGGATATGAAAGCTCAGGTGCAGAAGCTTTTAACTGCTCATGGTGGCCTTTGGGTGGCCACAGAGTAGAGGGCCAGAAAGTCAAGACAGGAGGTGAGGGGCGATGCAGGAAGCGCCCCGGGCCGCCCCCTCTCAGTGCTTTGACCTGCTGTGGGCTGGGTCACCTCCACCGAGGAAGCCTCACTGAAAACCCACTTTGTAATTTTTTCCCCAGGCCCTTTGTTTAGCTGGGTTGCCACTGCTACTTCCATGTGGGAGACACTGTACTGGCCCTGAGTGGGCCACGTTGTGGCGCTTAGGTGTTACATTCTCTCTCAGTCTCAGCTTCCTCATGTACGAGGTGGTGATGGTGATCTATGCCATCCATCAGCGCTGTTGAGAGGACTGCGAGTTTCATGGTGCTTCAGATCCTGCAAACTCCTCTGATCATGCATGTTAGGGGGCAGGACCACCTCTGCTCAGTCCAGCTTATGTACCTTCTGCCTAGGAGCTTGTCCCTGCTCTTCCTCAGGGTGGGGATTAGCCCACCTGACTTCCCTCAGGCAACCTCTGCATGTGGGTTTAATCCTCACTTTGAGGACCAGCAGCTGCAGGAGGGACTTATTTCCCATCTGCACTTGAGGAACAGAACCCATGTGTTCTTTAAAAAGCACATGTGCTTTGCCAATTGGCAGATGGGTGCTCCTATGGACCTGAGGTGTTTGACTCAAGTTTATTTTTTCTCTGAAGGGTTAAAAGCTCCCTTCTTGGGCACACAGGAAATGTCCTTTCTCAAAGCTTGAAATGACCTCAGGGCAGTTTGACAATGCATCTAGTATTTTGTGCTATGCTCTTGCAGTAAGTAAAAGATTTTATGTATTTATTTATAGTGATACTAGGTTTGAAAGCCAGGGCCTCCTGCATGCTAGGCAATTGCTCTACCACAAAAACTGCATCCTAAATGAAAGATTTCAAAGACATAGGTGTTCAGCTTTGAGAACAGCCTGGAGCTCTTCAGTACCCAGTGACCTTTACCCCATGCTGCCTCGACCATCTTGCACACGTTTAGAACACAAATCCTCAGCTCAGGCTCGCCTTGTCTCTCTGTTCATCAGGAATGGCTGAGTGGTCATGAACACATGGACAGAGGAAAGATGGTGTGATAAGGCAGCACTTTAGAGCTGCCAATGGTCTCTGCATCCTGCTAGTCATGACCTTGGGCAGCTCTAATCCCTTGAATGTGGGTTGGGCTCATTGGTTTGCTTCTAATGAACAAAAAATGACAGAAGCGACAGGGTGCCCTCCTCAAGATTATGAAAGACCGTGCCTTCCATCCTGGGCAGCTCTCCCTCTTGGATCCCCTGCCTCATTATAAGCCTATGGATACCCCCACCACAATGTGGCAGGGACTAAAGCCAGCAATGGCCATGAGCGTCCCGGGCCTTCAGTCCCGGTCATGTCCTGAGATGCTACACACAGTCCCAACTGCCATCAGCTTGACCACATCCTCTGAGTATGCTGGAGCCAGAGGGATCCAGCTGAGCTGCTCCCTGACTTCTGAGCACAGAAGCTGTGAGATAGTCAATAAAGTTTGAATCACTCATTTTACTTATTTTGCCACACATACAGATAACTTAAATGGATGATGTTATGGTTTAGATGAAAGGTGTCCCCCAAAAGCTCATGAGTGAGACAATGAAGGGTGGAATGATTGGGTTATGAGAGCCTTAACGCAATCAGTGAATGGGCAGGTAGGGTGTGGCTGGAGGAGGTGGCTCACTGGGGGTGTGCCTTTGGGGTTTATATTTTGTACCTGGTGAGTGGAGTCTCTCTCTCTCTGCTTCCTCAGGTTGTGCCTTCAGCCTCTTCTCGACACCACATTCTTCCGCCATGTTGTTCTGCCTCACCTCCAGCCCCACCAAATGGAGCCAGTCATCTATGGACCTAAACCTCTGAAACAGTGAGCCCCCAAATAAACTTTTCCTCCTTTAATTATTCTTCTCAGATCTAAAAGATCTAAAAAAAAAAACTGATTAAAACAGATTGAAATAAACGAGAAATGGTGGCACTGAAGGAAATAAAGGGATCAGGGGTTAGTACTTCAATATAGGAATGGAGGGGAGGGGGAACAATGTAATCTATAACAGCCCCTTTCTAGTGGTATGGCTGAGACAAGGCACTTTATCTCTTTGGGTCTTGGTTTCATCTTCTGTAGTATTTAACAGAGTTGTTAGGAGTTAATACTGAACAGAGTTGCTATTTAGCAGGGTTGTTAAGAGTTAATATTTGGGGTGTTTGAAAAGTGGCTGGCACATAGCATTGTGAGACTGTATCAATTCAATTGTCTCCTCCCGGGCATCTGCACACAGTGCTCCTAACATGATGATAGACCCTGACTGGACTGGGGTTGTTTAGTCTGCAACCAGACCCTCAGTGGCCAGGTCTCTAGATCCTTCCCTGCTTTCCAGGAAAATTTCTCTCTGTCTCTCTCCAACCACACATAAAATTTAGGGGATTTTGCTGATGAGAGTCAATGAGTTCCAGAAGGCACAGCCAGAGGGCCCATAAGGACTGGAAAAAGGCAGAAGATTAATTCAGACAAGAGGATGTACCATTCGCTGGCTGAAGCAAGACTGGGGAGGCTTGGGCTGGAATTCATCCGACTCTCTTAGAGAAAGGCTAGTTATCATTTATAGTTACAGTCCAGATTTGCTTCGTAGGAAGCCATGGAGAGTTTCCAGGTGGCTGTTTAATCTCCCAGCTGAAGGTGGTGTGATGACTAGGCTGCCATGGTTCCATCCCAGCTGAACTTGAGAATGACCAGAGATCCTAATTCAATATTGCAATATTTTTCTAACTGCTCTCAAAGAGATCTGAATATTCAAGAGGGATGGGAACCACTTGAAGAGACTCCCCAGGGCACCTTGCGGCTACTCAAGTGTGGTCCAGGGAGCAGCAGCAGAGGGATCTCCTGGGAGTCTGTTAGAGATGTAGCAGCTCTGGCCCCACCTGAGCTGCTAAATCAAAACCTGCATTTTATTCAAATCCCAAGAGCTGAAGTGTGAGAAGCCTTTAGGAGCACAGAAAGGAGAAAGTGAGGCTCTTTCCTCTTTCCTGGCTCTTTAATGCCTTTGTTGACTCCAGCCCCACCTTCTCCCTGGGAGAGCCACATGACAAGCACCTTGGGTTAGGTGAGTGCAAAAGGCAACTGTCTTCCTGTGTCTATGCCGGTGAACAGCTGGCCCTCATTAGAGGGGATGTCCCCATTCTCTTCTACATAATTAGAGCCAGATTGGCCTGGCGGCTCAGAATCTCTAGCACGCTTTTCTTGTGTTCTGATATAAACAGCCTGACCCAGCAAGGGAAGGAAAGGTTTAGATTCCACATGCTCAAGAAAGTATGTGTAATGCTGAAACCAGAGAAATGTTTTAGGGAGTGGGTAGGAAACAAAGAGGTGGGCAAGAGAGAAAAGGTTAACCTGTTCACCAAGAACTGCCTCTTCCTGGCTCAACGTCTTTCTGGCAACAGTGTTGCTGGTGCAAACACATTAGAAAGATGAGCTCGTGTTCAGTGCAGTTCCTCTCAGGGGAGGCGGGAAGAACACAAGAGTTTGGAGACACTGTCTTGGAAAGAAATCAGTAAGTTGGAGGGCAACTCAGAGGAGAAAAGCAGATGGCCGCGCAGCCTGAACATCAGGGATAAAACTTGATGCTCATGGACAGAGCTTTCCGGAGTTACTAATCAGGATAAGAGAATAAACTCAAAAAAACAGAAAAACAAAACCCAGCCGGGTTGTTACTGTATGCATTTCTGATTCTCGATCAAATCCAGGCTCTATGACATTTCTCCTGAGAAAGAGGTGAGCAGTAGAAGACACAGGGGCTGATATGCAGCAACCATCACCATCTCTCCACAGGGTTTCACTTATTATTCCACATGTAAGGCCAGACCAAGTTATTACAGAACGTAAATTTCTCATGTTATAGAATGGACCCTAATAATGGTGATGTTCCAAAATGTGAACTGATTTGATCATGTCACTCCTCAACTCAATAATTTTCAATGGCTCCCAGTTACCTACTACATAAAATGTTATAGATTTATAGTTTGAAATTCAATGACTGTACAAGATCATGAGAGGCAAGACAGCAGGATGGCCTTGGGTGTCGATGCAAGCTGAGCTGGAAACTATGCTCCCACAAACAGCTGACCCTGGGGGAATAAATGAATGGCTCTGAACTCAAGTGACTCATGTGGATGATCAGAGCCCCTTCCCTGCCAAGGCTGAGGGGTGCAACGCGATATTGAATGAAATGCACTCAGCACAGTAAATGGTCCATAGTGATGCTAGTCGTGGTGGTCACTGTTGATGACAGTAACAAGGCTCCTCCAGGCAACCTCTCTCTCCATGCAGTTTGCCCACGTCCTATGCTCCCAGCCACCGACATCAGTACTGGTCTGTCTGCAGAGGGCATTCAAAGCCTCTGTGCTTCTGCCCATATTGCTCCTCCTAAGTTCTTCCAGTCCAAATTCTGCCTCTCCTTCCAGGCTTAACTCAAGTGCCTCTTCATGTAGCTTTTGAGGGTAAGAGGCATGCCAGGTTTATTTTGATTTTCTTAGAGTGACTGGAAACCTTGAATAGGGTAGGTGCTCAAAAACTGTTGAATGCATAAATTAATAAATGCTTGGAAAAGTGCTTGGGTTTACCAAAAGTACAGCTGGACCCTGGAGAGGAAACAGATCAGGGGTTTCTGTGCGTTCTGAGGGTTGCTAGGTCTAATTTCAGGGCTGCCAATGGACCTCCTTGGGTTGGTTGTCAGTGAAGTGCAGCACAGGAGGTCACCCATTTGGAACAGTGTGATGCCTAATGAGATCTGAAAAGTGCTTTTCTGTGTACCAACCCCTGGGTGATAGACTCTTGAAGGCTAATGAGCTCTTCAACTCTCACATCCTTGAACAAAAGAGGCCAGATGAATTCCCACTGGAGACTGGTCCTTGCTTCTGTGCTCCCAGCTGGAGCTTTCTCCAGCCTTGCAAAACCGATAAAAGTTCCTCCTGGCTCACAGCTCACAGCCTAATGCTCCAAAGTCCACTGAGCCCACCCAAGCTGGGGGAACCCAAATGGGGTCTTTGTATGAAATGGATGGAAAACAAGCA